>CAUYTI010115830.1:0-18574 GCA_963575145.1 Galago senegalensis
GCCCGCCACAACGCCCGGCTATTTTTTTGGTTGCAGCCATCATTGTTGTTTGGCGGGTCCGGGCTGGGGATTCGAACCCGCCACCTTAGGTGTACGTGGCTGGCGCCTTAGCCGGTTGAGCTATAGGCGCCGAGCCTATGCCTCTATTTTTCATAGTGCATAGCTGAATACTTTCTGGACAGCACTTATGTGTGTGTGTATGTGTATTTGTGTGTGTATTTTGTGTGTTAAAAATATATTCTTAATGTAGCTTGAAATAAGTATTTAGGTTCCTCAACAATTTACATATACCACATCCAGTTCATTCTCAAGGGAAAAAAATCATCAAAACAAAAGCTTCTGCTTAATAATTTACTTTGTAGTTAGTTAAATCTCTACCCACTCACTACCCCAGGTGCATTTTGCTGTCAAGTATTATCACTACTTCTTTTCTTTACAAAAACCTAGAAATTGTATATCCAGATCCCTTACACAATGTCTTTATATTATATGTTTGTGTTAATATAAGACCACAAAATACTTTTACTGTCTAAAAAGGAAATATCTTTTCACTTTTTTGGGAAAGGCTTCTTATTTTGTTTACTTTCTGTACATGAAATGTTCTCAAGCCAGTCTGTTTCAGTGTTAGTTGTTTACTGTCAATTTATCTGTGTATGCTTAGGTTTTTTACAGAGGTTAAAAAAAAAAAAAAAAAGAGCAGGTGGCACCTGTGGCTCAGTGAGTAGGGCGCCGGCCCCATATACAAAGAAACATGGCCCGGCCAAACTGCAACAAAAAAATGGCCAGGTGTTGTGGCAGGAACCTGTAGTCTCAGCTACTCAGGAGGCTGAGGCAAGAGAATCGTCTAAGCCCAAGAGCTGGAAGTTGCTGTGAGCTGTGACACCACAGCTCTCTACTGAGGGCAACAAAGTGAGACTCTATTGCTTTAAAAAAAAAAAAAAAAAGAGCATGAACAAGAGAGTATGTGAAAGAAAAGTGGATCACATCTGAAAAACACCACTCATTTTCTCCGCCTCAAATTCCCTTAAGTCTCCATGCCAAAGATTCTCAATATCCTAAAAAGTTCCACAGTGTCAGAGGCATAATACATTACTGGATAAGACAAACGCAGAAGAGGACAATCAGAAATTGAAGAAATTTAATGGAATGTAGCACCATTTGAATTAATTTACTGGAATGTATCACCATAAAAAGAAGAAAAATAAATAATTAATAAACTCGATCCCTAGATACATGGAGGGTTGTTTCTGCTGCACTAACTAGCTGGAAATTGTTTTCCAAATTTTTTTGATGACTACAACGAAATACATTTTACATTGTGACAAACTATACACATGTGTGAGAAAAGTTTCCCAAAACAATACTTTTCTTTATCAAGTGCAAAGCTACTCAATTCTGTTCTACATTTTATTTTCCAATGCTCCTGATAACATTAATTTTGCTCCACAACATTACTTTTGTAAATTACTAATAAATCATGATCCATATTTTGAAAAACTTAGGCTTAAGAAGGGATCTCCTTCATAACAGAATCTTATTTTGCAATTTGCCTCTACCTGTCTCTTCAGCAGAATTGGCAATTATTTTAAAGTTGCTACATTATTACAGTTTTCATAAAAGCAAGTGGTTCTTAAAGTATGGTCCCCTACTAACATAATCTTCACTCCAAACAAATACAAATTCTTGGGCCCCACCCCAGACCTACTGAATCAGAAACCCCAGGCCAACCCCTCCAGGTGATTCTGATGCAAGCTATTTGAGAACCATCTCATTAAAGGAACTCAGGTCTTTATCCTCAATTTAACAATCCAATACACAGTGCTTATATGTGCCAGTCACTACTCTAAAAGCTCTACAAATATTAATTCACGAGAAAACAAAAAAACCTACGAATTAGAAACAGTATCTCTATTATACAGATGAGGAAACTACACAGAGAAGTTGTCCAAGCAAAGTGGTGAAGCCAGAATTCAAACATTTTTCACTTAAACAGGGAAAGCTTTTTCCTCTTTATGACTATTCTTTCTGATCAAGTCCCTAGTTTTATAGTTCATCTACTTCTCCCCATTTTCCTCTCAAATTCCGCACCTTAATATTATTGCCCTCATCTTCAAACAAATTTTTTCCAAAACTCTGGAATCCAAGTCTCTTTACCTTGCCTTCAGGACCTTATCTCTGGTCCTAGGTGACATTTTAATATTAATTACAAAACTGAAGTTTCTTCTATTTCTGGAGACCTCTGAACCAATTAATGGCTCCGCTGTTAATTTCTCTTAACTACAGTCCCTGACAATTTGCACAAGACCACTCCTCTCTCCCCAGCAACTTTCTCATTCCCTCAATCTATGGCTCCCTTCCTAAAAGGGTTATTTCTCCCCTCCCACCCTAGCCTACCTCCGTCCCATTTTGCTTCATTCTCAAACTGAGAGAACTTCGAATCCACTGCCAGACCCTCACCCCAATTAGTCCTTGAGGACTTCTTTCCTGGTCCCTCTGCGATCATCAAACCAGACTAACTATGGGAGGCAGGGCGCTCCGGTTCCTCCTCCAAGCTGTTCAAGGTCTCCCCCGGGTCGACCCTCCAAAGACCCGCCGCTCCTCGTCTCCTCCGGAGCCCTTCCTCCCTTGGACAGGTGCCCTTCTCAGAAGGGTCCCCAGCCCTTCCAAGCCTTTCCTCAGACGCCTCAACTCCAGCCAAGGCTGCTCTCTGTCACCGTAGACCCCGGCCGCCCCCGGTCTTCCCACCTCCCTTCTCTCTCAGAACCGGGCCACTCCCAGTTACCCCCCGGCCCACCTTCTCTCTCAACACGGGCCGCTCCCGAGCTTCCCGAGTTCCCCTTCTCCCTGGCACCCACGATGTCTTGTGTATTCTTGAGTCACTCTGCCCTCGGACCTGGTCGCTAAAAGTCACCCCCCTTTCTGGAACCCCGGCCGCTTCCGTCTCCTCAGGGACCTACCCCTCACACTCCAGCCGTCGGTCAGTGCCCCAGACCGGAGCAGCTGGACGTCCCAAGGGACCTCTCGGCCTGACCCGCGTCGGTCCGGCCCCAGCTTACCTTCCTCACGCGAAATTCACTACCACAAGCGGGACCATTCACCCACTAGCCCACTCAGCGCAAACTCGCCGCCGCCGCCGCCCCCGCCTCCGCCCTGGCCCCGACCCGGCCCGCAGTCCAGGCCCCCTTCCTCTGGCCTCCGCCTCCGGAGTACTGAGCTGGAGTTTCCGCCCAGTGCGACGGCCCCTAGATCTCAGGATCGTGTTACCAGCACTCACCTGCCTCTGCCTCCGACCAACTCCAGCACCACAGCCTCTACCTCCGCCGCCAGTGGCCACCAAGCGCCACCACCTCCCCCATGACAACAGGCCCACCCCGTTTCATACTTCTAACCTATCCATTGGATAGTGGGGGCGGCATTTTTCTGCTCTGATTGGCTTACTATACCAGCCCGTCATCGCGTCTTTACCGCCCCTTTTCTTAGACCCAGTATTCCCCCACTCCCGGACCTGGAGAGTCCTAAACGAAGCTTTAGTTGTAATTGGTTGGTGGTTAGGCAGTTCGAAGTTATGATAGGCTGCCGAAAGTGTCTATTAAGTTAACTGGCAGGGATGGAACGGCCAGGGTTGGTTATGCTTGTACACAGTTTGGTTGCGCAGTAGAAAGCGAAGAAGAGGCAGACAGACTCGTTCGCGTCGGAGTTTACCCGAGAAGGGTTTAACCCTTTGTTGTTGAGTAAACTCTTCCACTTCTGCAGCCCTCTTCCTATAAGGAGAAACTTACCACTGCTTGCTTAATCACAGAGATAGAACTTGTAAAACACCAACGTCGGAGTTTGTGTTTAAGACATGTTTCTAACCCTGGGAGAAAGGTATCCGTATAGATTAAAATTCCCCCTATTTTCTTGAGGTACCAATGCACCCAGTTCCTTGATGTCTTTCCAGGAAGTCACCATGCTAAAGGGCAAAGCGCAGCCGTTCATTTAGCAGAAATCAGTCAACGTCAGCTGCAATTACCAACACTGTCAAAAAACTTAAGTGGCATGCTGAGTTCTTCACCTTCCAAACCCTCTCCTAGCTGGCCCCTGCCAAGCGACCAGGCAGCCATTAGCAAGTTTAGAATAAGCAGATCACATTATACTCTTGTGATGCTCTGGAAATAAGAATTCTTCCCCGCACTACCCACCCTCACTTAGTTTCTATGTTCAGCAGTCCTTAAATAGCCCTACTAGCTCTGTGTTAGATACTTTAAAAGCTTCTCTCCCCTTCCCCTCCAAACCTCTCCTCTTCCTAGCAGTCTAAATTAGGGCCATTGAATGAATTGCCAGGTTTTTTCCTCACTTGGCACAATGCACAAGAATAAATAAATGATAGCATTTTTTATTCATTTGGGTACAAATCACAGTAGGCATTTTTGAGAACTCTTGTGTTGCTATAAAAACTCTTGTGCTCCTAGAAATATATTCATCATTAGCTTTTTGCTTTTCTTGTTCTTTCTACCCACTTTCCTGCTTCTAAATAACAAAATGTTGGCCTGATTAGTCCTTCAATTTCTAAATCTGATTTAAATGTATCTTCCTCACAACTCTACCTGTAATAGACAAACCCATGGGCCATGAAATATAACACTTAGAACTCAATTAAGACAAGGTCAAGGAGTCATTCCCCTTACTTATAAGCATTACTTTACAGTTAGAACTTCCTATAGGACCAAGAATCTGGGGGTTGGAAATTTTGTGTTCTGCCCCTTTCTTCTTTCTGCTTTTTTTCTTTCTTTCTTTCTTTTTTTTTTTTTTTTTTTTTGAGACAGTCTCACTTTGTTGCCCTTGGTAGAGTGCTGTGGAGTCACAGCTCGTAGCAACCTCAAACTCTTGGGCTCAAGCGATTCTTTTGTCTCAGCCTCCTGATTAGCTGGGACTATAGGTGCGTGTCACAATGCCTGGCTATTTTTTTTAGTTTTTTATTATTTTTTTTTTTTGACCGTGTCATACTCTTGCTAGGGCTGGTCTCAAAACCATGAGCTCAGGCAATCCACCGACCTCAGCCTCCCAGAATGCTAGGATTACAGGCATGAGCCACCTCCTCCAGCCTCTTCTTTCTGCTCTTTATCCCATATCTCTTCTTATAAACCTCCTGTTCTTTACAGAGCAAGCTACAAGGAATTTAAACTTGTATGGTTTGTTACCTAGAAAAATACATATTGTCTGTTTTCTAGCCTATATTTTTAGTTAAGTTTAAATAAACTGCATACTTCTATCACCAAACTAAGCAGAAATTATTCCTCCAGTAACTGTACAAAACAAAAAAGTGCTTTTTCCTAGTTATTTTCCGGAACTTTCCACCCCCTCTTCTCATCCTCACCTTCCAATTTAGAAATAACCTCCCATTGAATTCAATGACTCACAAAAAGCCTGTGAAAAGAAAGTGGAAAAGCCAAAATAACTTCAGAGATGTCTGAATCATTCAGTTGATGGAAAGATCAGACATTGACCACGATAAGACAGAAGCCAAGACATAGGCAAGCCCAAGTTAATATCCTACAACAAATGAAGAAACATGCAAATGTGAAGATGACCCAGTGACATCAGTATTAAATAGTCTTTAATATACCACCAACAGCTTTCTTGTTTTTAGCCTTAGCAGTGTGCCCTACTACCAATTTTAGAGCAAGTTAGAAGACAATTAACGTCCTGGCAGATCGGAAACAATAATGTCATAGGAGGGCATGACCATTATTATGGTACTTTGGGTAATAATGGCTCTTGCAAAGCTATAGTGACTAGGTGCCATAGAGAACATAGAATTAGGCCTGCCTCACTAAGAGAACTGCTATCTAAGTTTAGGAATGCAATGAAATTACTACCACAAAACTAGGTGGAAAACTGTCACAAAGATCAGCTTTTCATTTTATTTCATACACTTAAAAAAAGCATTCACAAATGCTTTAGGTCATACGTGCATACACATTTCTATCACTCCTATACTTTGTGCAAGTCAGTTAAGAAAGGAAATGTAAAATAAATATGTACAATCCAGGAAGAAGAGAGAAAACCTTAATGAAAGAAGGTTTTCAGGAAAAAGCTTTCAACTAACAGAAGGCTATTGTTATCAGCAGTACTAGAGGGGTTATTGCTTATCCCCTACATTTTGCTTTTACGTGCACGAGGTAGCCCTATAACGTAATTACTCCACCCAGCTTCTCTTTTCTTTCCTGTGTTTGCTTTGTGCTTCTCCACCATTCTCAGGGCTCCCTCTTAGAAAGAAAGAACATTGGAGTCGGGGTGTCTGCAGCTTTGTGTTGTGTGGCTGGCTGTGGAGGTGGTATAGATGGTATCTGTTCAGAGCCACTTGAGTAAGACCAGGATGGCAGGTACATATTAAGAGCAAAAATAATATTTACAAATACCAATTAAGTGGAAAATGGAGGACTCAGAGTGATACCCTCTTATCTGAGGAATGATGAGGCATGCCTTGGGCTTTCCTATATACATAGATTAATGCTACTATTTCTCCTGCTCTTTTTATAATGTCACTTTTCAAGGGAGCAGAATCCAAGTCCCCTTTCATTTCTCTTTTAGTCCAGAGGGGCAATCTCACTGGGCTAAAAAAGCCTCCTTTCGCCCCCCCCCCCTTTGGATTCTACACACAATTCCAATTCCAATGGGATTAGAGAAACAAACAACTGGTGGAGAAGAAAATTGCTCAAATAGCAGAGGAGGGCCAGAGCTGCCTGCCACTAGCAGTTGGAGGCAAACCAAAATATTTGATAAAAGGTGGCTGAGTATGGTGATCCTAGCACTCTGGGAGGCCAACGCAGGTGGATTACTTGATCTAAAGAGTTCGGGACCAGCCGGAGCAAGACTGAGAATCTGTCTCTACTAAAAATAGAAGAACTGGGCATGAAGCAGGTCCTGTGGTTATAACTACTTGGGAGGCTGAGGCAAGAAGGATCACTTGAGCACAGGATTTTGAGGTTGCTGTGAGTTATGAGGCTACAGCACTCCAGCCTGGGGCAACAGAGTGAGTCTCTCTCTCTCTCTCTCTTTCTCTCTCAGAAAAGTGATTTCCAGAGTTAGGGATCCCTGAGGGTGGAAGCTAGCTTGGATGAAGAGATTAGGGAGGAGGAGAAGGAAGGGGAGTATTGGGAGAGAAGTGTGGGGAACAGGAGAGAAAGGGAAAGGAAGGAGAGGAAAAGGTAAGGAAAGCTAAAAAGAGTCAAAAAGCCTGGTCAGAGTGCTGAGCCAGCTTAGAGTCTTGCCTTGCCCCCTACCCCCGCACCCCACCCTACATGGACTTTATACCAGGTTGCCTAATTGCGCCAGTAAAGTGCAACCTCTGCCACTGGTTTTAAGAGCGAAATCTTACCAGGGCTCCAGCCTATGGGACTATTATTCTACTGCTACCTGGAAATCCTCCCTTAGCTCACAGCTTGCTGCTCTGGCAGAGGGGCAAAGCTGACAAGGAAGAATGGATATCATGCAGCTAGCCAAGGAGAGTATCTTCATTTGATTTCATCAAGGTGACCACTGGCAGAAAGCTCTGACTGAACAAAGGGAGACTATCTGCAAGAAGATATTTTTCTAATCCCAACCTGGAAAGCTTTCTTTATAGGAAAGTACCACATTGCTTTTCATGCTGGAACAAGGCACGGTGGTTTCAAAGTTCAAGGATCTGTTTTATGGATAAGAAGAAGAGGGAGGAAAAAAATCAATGGAAAGGGGTGTTCTCTGAGGCAGAACCATTTGGTTTCTAATTCTAGGCCTCATGTAATTTTTAAATACCACAATAAATATGCCTTCTCATTATCAAATGCATTCCTTTTCATCTTCAAGAAAAGTATATATCCCCCTCCACCTACCTTACGTATTATAGGTAATGTTTGAAAGATGGATGGATTGTACCTCTCAGCTCACCATTGTGCTATTAATGGAGCCCTTGGTTACTATCACCGGATCTATGGGTGGACCAGCCATTCTTCTACAGCAGGGAGTAGGCCAGCTCAAAGCACTTAGCCATTTAAACTTTTGTCCATCCCTGTTTTATGTGCACACAAAGAGTTTCCTGGAAACGTGGCTACACTCCAAAGATTTCAGAGACTAGAATGCCTTCTAGAATTCCAGTGTTCCGATCTCTTGGAACCTCATAGGAAGTAGACTTAAACTCATGTGTAGACCTAATGTATTCCAAAAATCCTGGCTCTGCCATTTACCAACTCTGTGACCTTTGGGAAAATTAATTCATCTCCCTAAGCTTCAGTTTCTTCATCTGAAAAATGGGATATGTATTAGCTATCTTTTGCTGCATAACATATTACCCCAAAACTTAGTAGCTTCAAACATTTATCACCTCTTAGTTTCTTTGGGTCACAAATCCTGGTGCAGCTCAGCTGGGTTCTTTGGCTCTGAGATTCTCACAAGGCTACACAGTCATCTCAAGTTCAATTGGGAAGGTTTTGCTTCCTAACTCACTCAGATCGTTGTTGGCAGGATTTACTTCCTCACAGGCTTTTGACTAAGGTCTTAGTTCCTTAGGAAGGAACGTCCTTCCTAAGGACATTCCAGAGATGTCCTGCAGGGCCTTGCTTTGCAGATCTTTTCATAGAGCATCTCACGATTTGGAAGCTTACTTCATCAGCATCAGAGAAAACAAGCAAGAGAGCAAGAAAGAGTCCTAGCAAGACCGAAGGCACAATCTTTTGTAATCTAATCACTAAAGTGACATCTCATCACTTTTGCTACATTCTATCAGAAGTAAGCCATTAGGTCCAGTCCACACTCTGGAGGATTACACAAAAATAAAATGCCAGAAGGAGGATCACTGGAGCCATTTTAGAAGCAACCTACTATAAGTTAAAGAGAATAATAATATCTACTTGTAGGATTCCTTTAAAAATTAAACAAAACTAGGCACATATCCCAGCTAGTTAGGAGGCTTGAACCCAGGAGCTTGAGTCTAATCTGGGCAACATAGCAAAACCTTGTCTCTAAAAACATAAAATAGGCTCTGCGCCTGTGGCTCAAGCAGCTAAGGCGCCAGCCATATACACCCAAGGTGGCGGGTTTGAATCCCCAGCCTGGGCCCGCCAAACAACAATGATGGCTGCAACCAAAAAATGGCCGGGCGTTGTGGCGGGCGCCTGTGGTCCCAGCTACTTGGAGGTGGAGGCAGGAGACTCGCTTGAGCCCAGGAGTTGGAGGTTGCTGTGAGCTGTGATGCCATAGCACTCTACCCAGGGGGATAGCTTGAGGCTCCGTCTAAAAAAAAAAAAAAACATAAAATAAAGGGTGGTGCCTGTGGCTCAAAGGAGTAGGGTGCTGCCCCTTATGCCGGAGGTGGCGGTTCAAACCCAGCCCTGGCGAAAAACTGCAAAAAAAAATAATAAAATAAAATAAAATAAAATAAATAAGAGGATATGTTGGATTCAGGGCCAGCATATATTATATATTAGTGGCATATATAATAACCATGATTACTATTAATGTTATTATTGAGTGGCTAAGGCACCAGCCACATACACCTAAGGTGGTGGGTTCGAATCCAGCCCGGGCCCGCCAAACAACAATGACGGCTGCAACCAAAAAATGGCCGGGCTTTGTGGCGGGCGCCTGTGGTCCCAGCTACTTGGGAGGCTGAGGCAGGAGACTTGCTTAAGCCCAGGAGTTGGAGGTTGCTGTGAGCTGTGATGCCACAGAACTCTACCCAGAGAGACAGCTTGAGGCTCTGTCTCAAAAAAAAAAAAGTTATTATTGAGTATATAAATGACTGGTTTTCTCTCAGCTTTTAGAAAGAAACCTTTTATGAGGAGTAAATGAGATAGAATACATAATTCAGGACCTGACACATAGTAAATGCTCAATGACCATTTCCTTTTTTTTTTTTTTTTGAGACAGAGCTTCAAGCTATCACCCTGGGTAGAGTGCCATGGCATCACAACTCACAGCAACCTCCAACTCCTGGGCTCAAGCAATTCTCCTGCCTCTGCCTCCCAAGTAGCTGAGACTACAGGCACCAGCCACAACGCCCAGCTATTTTTTGGTTGCCGCTGTCTTTGTTGTTTGGTGGGCCCAGACTAGATTTGAACCTGCCAGCTCCAGCGTATGTGGCTGGTGGCTGGTGCCTTAGCTGCTTGAGCCACAGGCACCGAGCCAGGCCATTTCTTATTATTAATTTTATTAATGAATGTGTGATACTTGATTTTTCAATCTAAGAAGAAAATGCTATGAACTTATAACCTTCCCAGGATGGTTTTGTTTCCATATATTTTGTTCCACTTTTCATGAGCACCCTATTCTTGCACAATTCCAGATTTGGGGTCATAAACATGACCAACAAACCCAGTCTAATTTCCTGCCTGCCCTATACCAAGAAGGTTATCCTTAAAACCAGTAAGACAGGCTAATTATGGCAGCACCGCCTATACGCAGAAAAGCCTGAACCTACCTCCAAGTTCCAGAGAGAGAAGAGTGTGTCGGAAGAATAAGTAGGGACTTTGCTCACAGACCTTTGTCCCTTTCGAAATAGGCTGGTCACTTTGTAGTCTGCTGAGTCACTCTTCAACTGAGAATGAGAGAAAGGGATCCCACACAGGCTGTACAGATAGGATAAGGGCACCCTAGAGGAGGTTTCCACACCTGGACTGGAAACAGTAAGAACCAAGAGACTGAATCAAAGAACAATTTTGCAGTTAGAAAGTTGGGGGAAGAGAGTCCAGTTTGCAACATAAAAGAAAGATTGCTAAAAGTGACCCAGCAGGGTGGGGTCAAACTGTTTTCCTTATAAGGGAGGATCATATTGAGGGTTGGCCTGTGGCCAGGGAATATGAGGATTATAATCAAGGAAACCCCATTATTTTGGCTTTGAGTCATTTCTCAGGGCTAACCCATGATCATTACATAAGAAAGATGAGGGGAAACTCCTAAAATGTGAATGATCCTTAAATAAAAACACTGCAGAAAGACAAAGATCCAAGTCTTTGCAATTATCTTTTCAGGCAAAGGGTATCCATTTAAATTCATTCTCATTCTGTCTCTCTCCCTCCACCCCCTTCCCATCCACGGCCTTTCCTTCTATATTGCCCACAGAAGGGAACTATCCTCCGGAGGAAATGCCTTAGGATACTTCAGGCTGGAACTGTTCCAGATTCAGTTATTTCTCTTGCAATCTACACTGCAGTGTTACAGAACAGAATCGATTGGAGCTCAGTGAATATTCACAGATAATAACAATTTACACCTCTGCTCTGAATCAAGGCCTCCTGTGTAGCTGTGATTTCAAGAGACCCACTGATTTTCTGAAATGTGCTAGCCCTGGCCCCTTCTCCTCCTGTGGAGTTCCCAAACATTGTCAGATTTGTGCACAGAAAGGCTCAAAGCAGAAGTTGCTGAAAAGTTCTGTAAGTTTAAAGAGAGATATGTGCCAATATCAAGTTCCTCTTCCTGTGACTCTCATTTCTCTGCTTCCAGTTCTGTATTTCCTCTGAGTTTGAGACAGAAGAGACTTTATGTTTCAAAACCTCTTAATAGCCAGAGAAGAGTTTGGTCTGCCACTTGGCAGTTGGCTGATTTTAGAAGGGAAAGAAAGGTTTAGGAGATGAGGATTTGCCCCCAGGAAGTCTGACTACACAATAGGAATGATGTGTTTATTTATTCAGCCCTTTCCTATACTGTAGTCAGAGCTCTGGCCATTTCATTTTGCCCTCAGGAAGTGTCCTTAGAGGTAGGCTTTCTTTCTTTTCCTGTTAGTTTCCTGCAAAAGGACAGCAATGTCCCCCTCAGTGCACAACTGATAAGAAGGATGTTGCCGCTTTGGTGGAGACAGAGAAACATTTCCCTTCACAGCCTCAGACCATCCCAAGGGCAGGGAGAATAGACCTGGTTGTGAAAATAGGAGAAGAACCTGATTTTCACACCTATTTCCCTGGTGTGAGCCTCCTCCCTGAAATACTCTCTTGTGGGATACAATAATTACATCTCCCACTTGAGTAAAATGTCACCCAAATAGCATCCTGTTGCATAGAACCAAAGTTGGTAGAACCTAGTGGTCACTTTGGAGAGTTAATATGAAGAGACAACTTTGGGTCTTACTTTTTGTTTTGGGGAAATCATACAAATAGTATAGGTTTACCCTAAGCTGGATTCCATTTGCTACCTCCTCCTCATACTATTGACCTCATCTTCAAAGTTACTATTATGTGAGGGAAGGGGACTTCCTGATAGCCCTAACCATGGATTTGGGTGCCCCCCCATACACTATGTGCGTCCTCTTTGGATACACACATTCCATGGGTAAACTTGCTTAGTGCCTATCCATCCCACAACATATCAGCATTGCCATATCAGGGACAACATCCTTCCTGTTCATAGCTGCCTAGCGTAGGGACTGGCCTCCTGTGGTTCACTAAATATTTAGTGAATGAATGAGTGAGTCAGGAATTGTCTCTAGGAGCAGCCTGGCCACTGACACAATCATTTCTTTTGGGGTGGTGCTCTGGGAATTCTAAAAAAGGCATGTGCTAATTATCATATAATGATGACTAGTGGTTATAGGTTATAGTAATTAGTAGGTAAAAGCACAGTGGTGGAGTATGACTAAATAAAATTCTCCTCCACTAGTGTGTGCGGGGCCATCCCTGCACTCTGAATTTAGAATCCCGCTGCCTGTCTCTGTTGGATTCCCTGTGGACAAGCTCATTCCTTTGGGAAATTCGGTTGAGAGTTGCCAACATTGGGAACAGGGAGCATTAAGCTCAGTTTCCTCTGACTTAGTAAAATCTTTCCAATCTGAAAATCGCCTTAAAGAAAAAGGCAAGGTGGCCCTCAGCTGCTTTCCCTTCAGGCTCTGAGACAGATTTCCCCATTAAGGGTCTGTGATGAGTCACCCCTCTCTAAGTAAAACTAAGTCACCTCCCTCAGGGTGGGTAATCCTGCTAATCTCCTTCTCCTCCCACTGAGGCCAAGGTTCAAGGCCTTGGCCCCCTCTCTGGGGAAGAGAGGGCAATCTGCAAGAAAAGACACTTCCTTTCCATTCCTCCCCACACCCCAACCCACAAACTTAGGTGGTGGTTTCCTCTTTCTTCTGCTCAGGAGAAAAGAGAATGAAAATAAAGAAGGAAGAATATAGCTGGATGTTGTGGCGGGTACCTGTAGTCCCAGCTACTTGGGCTTAAGCCCAAGAGTTGGAGGTTGCTATGAGCTGTGATGCCAATAGCACTCTACTGAAGGCAACAAAGTGAGACTCTGTCTCAAAATAAATAAATAAATAAATTAAATAAAATAAAGAAGGAAGACTAGCCCAGAGGGCGTAATACTATACTTTGTTGGCTAGGGAAGAGGTGGGTCAAATGAGAGGCATGAATTGGGATGAAGGATGACAAGACATGAAGAATCCTTGGAGATTCTTCAATGATCCTCACATCCAGGACAACTAAGTCACAGCCCAACAGCCAGGAACCCCCCAACTACAATCAGTGGGAGGTGATAACAATAAAGAAGCAGGCAGATCTGTGATACACAGGACCCTACAAAGAGCTACACCACGTGGAACACTGCAAACTGCTTAAGAATGGGTAGCAAAGTGGGGGTAGTGGGAGTTCAGTGTGAGCCCTTGATGATGAGGTCCGCACTCTATCAGCTCAGTCACCAACTTATAGGAAGGCCCCGAGTAAAAAATGAATATCAGAAATGTGGCTTAATCAGCTGCCTAAGGGATGGGCAAATGTTTGTGAAATGCTTTGAAATGAAAGAAAAAGCCAGGAAAAGCTATCATTACATTGAGTGCTGATCATAGAGCATCTTTGAGCTTTTGCATTGGAATCAAAGGCTGTTGTATTTCCATCCTGGCTGGAACAGTTCCTGGAGACCTGTTTTCTAATAACATCAGTTGAGAACAGGGTCAATGGTGAGGTCCCTTAGGAATACAAGCAGAAATCTCATCACTAGAATTGGAATAAAGAAATTTCCAACACAACTTCAGCAAGTTTTCTGAGCAGACTGATTCTGGCCAGGCCTAACTTACCTAGGCAGATGATGTTCAAGCTGGGACCTCATAACACTTCTCCCTCTTGCTTCTTGTTTCTGCCTTTTACATGTTCATTAGGCTCCTTAGAAACTGTGACTTACCAAAGAATATTTGGAAATTCCAAAATGATCACCATAATTATGGCTCTCCATCTCCAAACATTTCACCGTGTATTTGTTTATTTATTTGAGACACAGTCTTACTCTGTCACCCTGGCTAGAGCGTCCAGCCCACAGCAATTTAAAACTCTTGGGCTTAAGCGATCTACTTGCCTCAGCCTTCCAAGTGGCTGAAATTACAGATACCTGCCAAGAGGCCAAGCTAGTTTTTATATTTTTTAGTAGAGATGGGATCTAATTCTTGCTCAGGGTGGTCTTGAACTCCTGAACTTAAGCAATCTACCCGCTTCAGCCTCCCAGAGTGCTAGGATTACAGGTGTGAGCCACCATGTCTAGCCTATTTAACCTTTTCTATTAAAAAAGGACTATGGGCTAGGTTCAGTGGCTGGTGCCTATAATCCCAGCACTTTGGGAGGCCCAGGTGGGCGAACTGCCTAAGCTCACAAGTTTGAGACCAGCCTGAGCTAGAGTGAGACACTGTCTCTAAAATTGCCCAGTGTTGTGGTAGAGCAGTCCCAGCTACTTGGGAGCCTAAGGCAAAAAGAATTGCTTGAACCCAAGAGTTAGAGGTTGCTATGAGCTTTGACACCATGGCACTCCACCAGGGGTGACAAATAAGACTCTGTCTCAATAAAATAAAATAAAATAAAATAAAATAAAATAAAATAAAATAAAATAAAATATAAAAGGACTATGATGTCTTTTTTTTTGGTAGAGACATCTCTCTATGTTGCTCAGGCTGGTTTTCAACTCTCGGCCTCCCAAAATGTTAGGATTATAGGTGTGAACAGAGGCCACTTGGCCTCCGTTTTCTGTTTTTTCGGAGGGTTTTTTAGTTTGTTTTGTGGTAACAGAGTCTCACTCTATTGCCCAGGCTAAAATGCAGTGGCATCATCATAGCCCACAACAACCTCAAATTCCAAGGCTCGAGCAATCTTACTGCTTCAGCCCCCCAAGTAGCTAAACCATCAGCACACACCACCACATGTGGTTAATTTTAAAATATTTTATAGAGAAGAAATCTCACTACATTGTTCAAGCTGGTCTTGAACTTCTAGGATTACAGGCGTGAGCCACAGAGCCCAGGCAGATTCTTTTTTTTCTATGCAGCAGGCCCTGGTATTCTTTTTCTCTATTCATCCCCTTGTATACTTTACCATGAAAAGTTTTTTTAAAAAATATTTTACCATAAAAACTTCTATTTTTATATCTTACCATAAAAACTTCTTTTTTTTTTTTTTTAGACAGAGCCTCAAGCTGTCCCCCTGGGTAGAGTGCCGTGGCATTACAGCTCACAGCAACCTCCAACTCCTGGGCTCAAGCGAGTCTCTAGCCTCCGCCTCCCAAGTAGCTGGGGCCACAGGCGCCCGCCACAACGCCCGGCTATTTTTTGGTTGCAGCTGTCATTGTTGTTTGGCGAGTCCGGACTGGGGATTCGAACCCGCCACCTTAGGTGTATGTGGCTGGCGCCTTAGCCGGTTGAGCTATAGGCGCTGAGCCAATATCTTACCATAAAAACTTCTACCCAACTTCCTCTAGTTTCTGTTCTATGAACCATCCAGGTTGGCATTCCAAGGGAACATGTTTGTAATTGAGCTCTTAAGTAAAAATATATTCTTCTTGGTCTCTCTCTCTCTCTCTCTCTCTCTCTTTTTTTTTCTTGGTCTCTTCAAAGCTAACAGGCTGGCTAGACTCAGAACAGGACTTTAACCTAAGCCCACAACAAGTGCTTACCTGTCCAGAATGACCTAAGCAGTAGTCATCCTGGGTCACTATCACTGTAGGAACAGATATTTTTCTGCTGCTGTACACAGTGGACAAAGGTTGTCTATCTGATGCGGGATGGATCACTTGATAAAGTAAGAGCTGCTTGTAAACCAAGAAAAATCTCAAGAATGGGCATGTGACTGCCAGGCAAGCTCTGGGGGAAGAGCTAAGTCTATAGTATCACAAATGGCATGGCTAAGATAAACACAGACTCATCTCTCAAATCCCCAAATCCTAGGGTTTCAATGTCAAAGTTCCAGTAGAGCTAAGCTTAGGAATGCTCAAAAGGAATACTACTTCAAAAAGTAGGTAATAAATACATGGAATGCATCACCCAGGGAAGGAATTTAGTCAGAATACAGAAAAGATCAGAGTAAATTTATAAATTGTGGAGTGAAACTGCGTGGATCTTGAACTAGCCATTTTCAGCTCTGGTCTTACGTGGGAATCTCAGGTCCTTTCTTAGTTCTAAGGATTCCAATTCAGTAAATTGGACTAAGTTCCAGGAATCGGTATTATATTTTTGCAATCTTCATCTGAGTGATTCTCATTCTAATCAGGTTTGAGGACCATTATTGGATAACTTACCCTCCAAAGTAAGAAAGAGACTGTTGGGTGGACCATCGGAGGAACTCAGACTGTAATCCTAATTGTCAAACTGGTTGGTTGGTGAATGGACAACTCAAGGACAGATACAGGTGGTATCCTTGCAACATGGGAACAAAATCCAGGGCAGTCATTAGACTCTGAATCCATGGATCAAATCAAGTCGTATAATAATCCTCTGGTCCCAGGCTCATTTAGAGCCTTCTCCAAGGTCTCGTAAGTTTTTCCTGCCTCAGGGATGGAACTAATCAATAAGTATTGATTAAAAATTAGGTACATATTCAGTGCTAATAGTTTGCTGCTGAGAATATAAACAAGTAACTAAGACAGTGGTAAAACGGATCAAATGTGGCACCTAGCCTCTTGGGTACCTAATAGGCTCTTAAAAAGTATTTACTATTTTATGGTGACTGGGAGACAGTGGAACCACTATCCCAGGAAACTCTACCTAAGGGTCATTCTACCCTCTTAGGAATGCAGCATTTAAATTCTTCAGAAGATATAAATTGCAGAGGCCAAGAACCCAGGCCAAGAACAACTATAAAAGGGGAGTCCACATTTTCTTCTCAAATGCACCTAGAAGTGAAGGATAAAGATGAAATACTGGCAGGGCATAGTGGCTCACACCTGTAATCCCAGGACTTTGGAAGGCTAAGCAGGAGGATCACTTGAGCCCAGGAGTTCAAGTCTGCAGTGAGCAGTGAGCTATGATTGCTCCACTGTACTCCAGCCTAGACAAGAGAATAAGACTCTGGGAAAGAGAGGAGAGGAAAGGAGAGGAAAGGAGAGGAAACGGAGAAGGAGAGAGACAGGGAGAGGAAAAGGAAAGGAAGAAAGAGAGAAAGAAAGGAAGGGGAGGAAAGGGAGAAAGAAAGGAAGGGGAGGAATGAGAATTATATCTTTTTCATCTCTGGATTCCTTCTGCCAGATACAGTATTTTGTGCATAGTAAGTGTTCAATGTTTCTGAATGAGTGAGTGAATTAATTAATGAAGTTTGAATACCAGTTTTGCCACTTATTGTGTATCTTTGTACAAGTCACAGAATCTTTCTGACCCTCACTTTCCTCACGATTGGGACAATGACTATTTTGCCATTTTGTTATGTAACCAGAAATTGTGTGCTTTAAGAGTCATTAGCACTGTGCCTGGCATACAGCTGTTACACAATTGGTTGTGGTGTTGGTATGTGGATAACCAGAGGCGTTCAGGAACCTACTTGTATGATCAAAGTGACACCTAGTGGTGCTATTTTAGAATATACACCAAAGGTCTAGTCTCAAACCTAAATTGAGGAATAACTAGGAACAGAGGATAAGTACAGTAGTATTATTTAATCCTCACGAGTGATTTCCACTCCTAGATGCATATTAGCATGGCCTGTGAGGCTTTTAAAATCTACTGATGTTGGGTGGCGCCTGTGGCTCAAAGGAGTAGGGTGCTGGCCCCATATGCCTAAGGTGGTGAGTTTAAACCCAGCCCCAGCCAAAAACTGCAAAAAATAAAAATAAAAAAATCTACTGATGTCTGTATCTCCCCATTAGAGATTCTGATTTAACTTGCTGGAAGTGTGGCTCATATGGTGACATTTCTAAAACACAACTTTCACATACAACTGGGCTGAGAACCACTGCAATAGACTGATGAGATCATTCTTTTTCTTCTTATGTTACAAATGATGAAAGTAAAACTCAGAAGGACAAAGTAATTTGCACAAAGTTACACAGGTGTTATTAACAGAAGAGAATTTGCGCTTGAGTCTACCGTTTTCTCACTATGTCACATTGTCCTTGCAGAGGTTTTGGAGGTCTGATGTGCTTCACTTACCTTCTGCCTGTGAAAGTCTCAAACTCAGGGCATTAGGAAGTTGCATGACTCTAGGAGCTGAAGCACTCCAAACAATAGTTCGGTGTTGGCTCAGCGCCTATAGCTCAACCGGCTAAGGCGCCAGCCACGTACACCTAAGGTGGCGGGTTCGAATCTCCAGCCCGGACCTGCCAAACAACAATGACAGCTGCAACCAAAAAATAGCCGGGCGTTGTGGCGGGCGCCTGTGGTCCCAGCTACTTGGGA
>CAUYTI010115833.1:0-68307 GCA_963575145.1 Galago senegalensis
TTATAGCTTGCCGAACTTCTTTCTGGGCTCAGCTCCCCGTCTCTGGCTTCATAGATTCTGATTCCAACCAGTTTTTCTTCCTTTGCTCAGGAGCCTCTGACCAGGGTTGCTACCAGTCGGCCATCTTCCCAGAATCCTCCAGTTGGAAGATTCTTATAGCCCAAGATTAAAAATAGTACCCATCATTTTTGCCCACATACTGTTGGTAAGATTTCAGTTACAGGCATCACCCAACCACAGAGAGGCTAGAAAATGTATTCTATTTTCTTCCTGGCAAGAAGAGGGGCACGTGGCTATTGACAAGCAACACCAGCAATCTCATTTGGGCTGCATTAAAGAAGGCAATGAAGAGTTAAAGCAATTTAGGTGAGAAAGCAGTCAATTAAACACTCCCCAGGGGGAGGAGGCAGCATTTTCAACAAAAGAATACAGGTTAAATTTCTCAGTAGAAATTTTCAGCACTTGTAAATGCTGTCATGTGCAGATAATAAACTGTCTTAGATAAATATAATTGTATGCCAAGGTGGGAGGAAGAACAAAACTGATTGGCCATACTCCAAGATACACTAAAACACTAGAGCAGATGTATGGGAATGCACCCGCCCTTGGTCTGGGCGAGGTTACAGGTGTTAAGTTTGGTTATTTTAAATCCCAAGGTACAATTATCAATCTTCTGAAAACAATTTTATCCTAATTTAGTTTCAATTACACACTGAGTCTCTTTCTCAGTAGCTGCAATTATGTCCTTCAAAATAGTCCCACTGGACATTTCTCAGAGTTACTGAGAGTGATTTCTTATCAGAGTTTGTGGGAAGTAGGGACAGGGATAAGAAGGGAAAGATCTCGCATATAAGAAAGCTCTTTTATAGTGTCACGTGAAAGAAAGACATTGATAATGCAATAGTGTGTGGTTGTTTTAATACTATTGCTATCATTGTTTTAGTTTATTCGTTGCAGTTGAATTGCTTATGGAGTTGAAATACCAGTAATGTTACTTGCCTAAGGGAGATGAATCCGTGAGACTTTTTCCTTATTAACAGTTTACAGACAAGCTATTTTTTCTGGTAATACAAAAAAGGGATTGTAGGAACTTACAAAATTCTACTTCCTTTAGAAATCTGGCTTCAAGTGGGCTTTCCAGCAGAGTAGATAATTTGGAGATTGCTGCAATTTAGCATTAGTTCCTGGGCATGAATTTCTGTTGTCCCTGTGGTGGGTTGTGATACAAATAAAATATATTTGGAATTAGATTCAGGTTCCTGAGCAGAGACAGCTGGAAGAAAGCCACCCAAAGTGTTGGAGAATAAGCCACTGCCCTTTCATTTACAGAAGAATGGAGCACGTCCACCCCACTGCCTTCCTTAAACAGCTCCTCCATTCCTTATGACTACTCAGGAAGCACCTAGCACAGGTCTCAAGCTCCTACAGGGTCAACAGCATTTCACAACCGCTGTCATGATTCTGCTCCTGAGGCAGGGTGTATAATCCTCCTCACTGCCATAGAACATGGATATATTTAGCTCAGTACCCAGGCTTAGAAATTGGACAGGGCAGGTTGTCATGAACTCTGGTTTCTGTCCTGTCTTTTCTCTTAGCCTGTAAGTTATCTTGGCTGACAGCGAAGAATGAATAGAATGCAGGTGTGGTGGGAACGAGTGAGGGCTGTGCATTTGGTTTTAGAATAGTTGAACTTCTGCTTTTTATGTTCAAGGAATTTTAATGTGTATCTAAGAATGTAAAATTTACCATTACAAAAAATCAAAGTTCTTTCTGCATGTGTACTGTCAACTAATAATTGTGCTAACTAAAGAAAGAAAACACCACCCTCAAAGAGCTAGTGGAGATTTCATTTCATTTTTTTTTTTTGGAAAGTAGAAATTCACAGTAAAAATTTGAAAAGGAAGTGGGAGTTACATTAACTGGGCACTGGGCACTGGGAAATGCTGTAACTTCTTGATAAATGATCATCTGTAATGACTGAGTGTTTACCACATGCCAAGTACTGTTTTAATTACTATGACACACTAACTATAATGCAGGGGTGATGGTTCCCATTTTATGGATGAAGAAACTGAGGCACATAAAATTTATGGGTCTTGTCTGAGTATGGAAAATAAGCTCAGAGCTAGAATTCAATCCCAGCCAGAGTGACACCAGGACACCACTGGAGTACCTCTTTTGTCTACCAACTTGCATTTGGATCAAGTTCCCTGGGTCTCTTTTCTTCTTCCCAGTTTTTAAGGGTATAGTTCTAAGGAAAAGAGGAAACTATTCTTTATCATGTGATGCTCACAGCTATATTTCCACTGCTCAGACAGAAGCTCTAAAGGGCAATCTATTCAAGGGGGTTATGATGTTTGCAGCTCTGTTGAGTCAGATTACTTAAGAGCAGCAAGGAGACGCTAGCCCAGTGGCAAAACGGGAAAAGAAGGGCCTTGTCTCCTGTCCAGTTGTCCTCAAAGGACTCTAGAGCAGATTGTCTGGAGTGGCTGCATGGAGCAGATTGAATAAACTGGGAATAATTAAACCAGAACTAACGACCACCCCTCCCCACGTTTGTGCACACACATAGTGCATATTTGAATTTTTGTATTTCAGTCATTAATAAATTGAGATTTGTTGACATGGTGGTTGCATGGAGCAGATGAAAATTATTAAAATATTTGTTAAATTTGGATTCAGTCAAGCCTTTATCATTTCTTTGTGTTATTCAAAGAAAATTTGATTAGCTGTGGCAAGAATATTCTTTAAAATAACACAAAGAAATGATAACTGTTGGAAGTGATGGCTATCCTAGTTTCCCCAATTTGATCGTGATACATTATACGCATGCATCAAAATACTAGATATACCCCCTAAGTATGTATAATTATTGTGTATTAATTTCAAATATTAAATATTTTTCTTTAAAATATTTTATATAATTTATCAGAGCCTTATTATTTTCTCCAAACAGTCTTCATGGGCAATAGACGGTTGCCCTTGTAAGACAAATTTTATTTTTTTAATAGACATATACAATTAGGGGTGAATCTAGAGAAAAAACTATGTGATAAAGGTGCGGAGGCTTTTTCTGAAACATGGAGTATAGCCATGATGATAACATTAAATTTGATTGTATGAACTCATTGCTCTGAAAGCAGTTCCCAAAACACAAATAGTATATGGGAAGCAAAAATTGTATGGAGGTGTGGCAGCGTTGAGTTTGTAGTGTCCTAAGGCAGCCACTTAACCTAATGGCAATTTTTTGTATGTCTGAATTCTTTGCAGAGTATTTATAAGACTCAGTTTATATTTTATGGTCCTATGACATCCATCTACATGTACATTTAAGTAATAGTTCCAGTCTAATACAGATTTTTATAATAGGAATGTGAATGTACAAAAAGTGATCAAAAGAAAAAAAGAAGGAAAAGTCGAATGAAGTCAGCACATTTGGCTTAGAAAAAATTTGACTATTAAGCTATGTCGTTCTCTTTTTCCCTCCCATATAATCCTTTTGCCTTCAAGGAGTTTTCTGAACGAGTGGGAGGAATGCACGGCTGCTCTGAGTACAGAATAATTTACAAAGGTCTTGTCAATTATTGGTAGCTTGATACGTGAACAGCAAGTCTTTTATCCACATAGCACAGGGGGAAAAGGGATACATTTTAAGGGTCTCTCACAGCACATCATTTTTTAAAAATTGCTACTGGATTTGAAACTTCAAAGGGATAGCCTGTAATGGAGCACCCTAATAGAAAGGTTCACATTTCATGCTTGTTACTCTTGGGTTCGGTTTTGGAAAATAGTGTTTGATTTCCAAGTCACATGGCAGAGAGGAAAGCTCTGGGCTGGCAGTTGACAGATGAGGGCCAAGTCCTTTCTATATATTTGTTATTGCTAGATTTCTGATGGTGAACAACTTACTCTGTCTCTCTGGGCCCCAGCCTGCTCACCATCAAAATGAAAGGAATGAACTACAAGATGCTTCCAAGTTTCACTTAGTTCTAAACATCGGTAACTGGGTATTCTCTAAAGTCACACACTGGGTATTTGTGATTTTTATAGCCCAGTTATCCGAAGACATTGATATCTGGCTTCCAAGAAAAGAGCCAGCTCAATAATTGCATTTCATTTTCCCTCAGTGTTTGCACTGGGAAAGGCCAGGTACCCACACAATTATTATTCTTATGATATAGTAACTTAACAACCAGCTTGCCTATTTCTTGGTAGACATACCCAGGAATTATCATTATTACATGCTTCATGTATTGCTTAATTGATGGACTGTAGTATTTATGGAGTAGCACATTTTGCAATACTATCCCCCCCTTTTTTTTATGGTTTTAAACCATAGAGCTATTGTGGAAAATCAGCTCTCTTCTGTGTATATACATAATTGGCTTTGAATTTTCATGCAGATCAATCTGATTATAAACATTCTGCACTAGACTAGAGTGACTCTGAACAAAGACTAGTTCATTGTACTCATGGTCATGAAATTGTAAACTGTTTACATTTTTTTTTGTTAGGTTTCAAAAGTATTACATATAAAGAACCCTTTTAAGCAATAGCTAAGTTGCTAACTTTTTATCTGAGGCTTTTATAACGGAGCTACAAAAATAAAGCAAAATATTTACTGAGAGTAACTCAGTATAATTCCCCAGATTACCAGAAAGCCTTTGCAAATTCAGACATCATGGGGCATAAATATAACTTCTCCAACTTCGGGTTTAAATGCATCTGCAATGTGTACCATCGCTCAGCTTCCCAAAAGTGACTTCGTGATTACATGGTAAGTCTAGCTTTGCAAATATACTTTATATCGAACATTTTAAAGACTAAGCACATTTAGGTGAAGGGCAATATTACCTGAAAACAGAGAGTCATCATTGGCAATGTGCACCACAATTCAAATTCAAGAACATTGGGGGAGGAAGGGGATTTAACTAGAATTGACCTTGGAACAGAAAGCTCATAACAAAAAGGCTCTTCAGTATGATAATCCTTACTTTTAAACTGCAAACTGTACATGAAGAGACAATTTATGGTCCTAGCAGGCATCGAGGAAAACTTATGAAGTTGAATTGCTGCTGTTCATGGCTAGCTAACTCTGGGGAAAGTTGGAATGTGCTTTGGTATACTTAAAAGTAAATGTCAAAAGGGAGGTGCCTGTGGCTCAAAGGAGTAGGGCCCCGGCCACCTATAACTGGAGGTGGTGGGGTCAAATCCAGCACCAGCCAAAAACTGCAAACAAATAAAAGTAAGTGTCAAAGCCTCCCAGATTGCAAGTCTTTTTTTCCTTAAAGGACAGGGTCTTGCTATATTGCCTAGGCCACAGTGTAGTAGCATGACCATAGCTCACTGTAACCTTTAACTCCTGGGTTCAGAGGATCCTCCTGTCTCTGCCTTCCAAGCAGCCAGGATTATAGGCATATACCACCATGCCCATTTTAAAAATATATATTTTTAGAGGTAAGGTGTTGCCATTTTTCCCCAGGCTGGTCTTGAACTCCTGGCCTCAAGCAATCTTCCAAGTAGTTTTTAAAAGACTTTAAGTCTTCAAAGTTTGTGGATTAAGCAAGTTCTTTTACTATTGTACCATTATGAACTGAGATAGATAGAGGGATTTGGAGGCAGTAGTGAGGTGGAGGAATACATAGGAACCAGGTGCGGTGGGTCACACTTGTAATGCAAGTACTTTGGGAGGCCATGACAGGAGAATTGCTTGAGGCCAGCAGTTTAAGATCAGCTTGTGCAACATAGTGAGATCCTATTTCCACATAATATACAAAAAATTAGCCAGGTATGGTGGCAGGTGCCTGTCGTCCCAGATACTTGGGAGGCTGACACAGAAGGATTGAGCCCAGGAGTTTGAGGTTCCAGTGAGCTATGATGATGCCACTGTTCTCTAGCTTAGGCAACACAGTGACACTCTGTGTCAACAAACAAGCAAATAAATAGACAAACTGCAAAAACAAAGAACTTAGACAGTTTTAATTCACCTTCGCTTATGAATTCAACTTCATAACCTTAGCAGTTAGAAAAAGCTGTTTTTGTCTTGAACAAGTTTCTCATATATTTCTCGAGAAGATGTTACTATTAAAGATGATATTATGATGAACTTTGACTATTCTTGACTCAGTATAAATCAGCGGATAAAGTCTTTTTTTTTTTATTCCATTTATTTTCCTTCCCACAAAAGGAAATATCCTTTTCGTTGACGGGAATCTATTGTTAGCTTTCCTCTAAAATAGAGTCCTCTTGGCATACCCAGCAGAGGACTATGATGTGAGTGGACTTCAGCACGTTTCATGTTAGTGAATGCAGAAGTTAGACCGCGGGCTTCAGTGGTTGAGAATTTGACATTCTCTTTCTTGACTGCGTTTGTTTCTTCCTGAAGCTCTGCACTTAGATAGAAATGAGAGTTGACCCACTTAGATGAGATTGGACCATTCTTTTATTAGGTATACAGCTTAAAGTTTGAGTGCAATTAGATACAGAGTGAAGGGGAGTGTGTCAGTCATCTTTTGCTTGGTTATGCTGTGATAACAAACGGTCCTCAAATCTCAGCGCCTTACAAAAGCAGAAGCTCATATTTTGCTCATCTTGCACATTGACTCAATCGGTTGTGGGTCTGTCACTGCTCCTTTTTACTTCAGGATCCAGGGTGATAGAGGAGCTTCATCTGAGGGTATGGTGGGCCTGGTGTCAGCGGGGAAGGGGGAGCAAGCAGAACCTTACCACGGCCCTCAAATCTAGGCATGCCACTTCCACTCCCATGTCAATTGCCAAAGGAAATCACATGGCCAAGTTCGATAAAAGTGTAAAATTCTCCCACCTGGGGAGACACCATCAAGGAAAGTAAGACACACAAATGTGGTTCTCTGCTGGAGGACTAAAATGCCAGCCTGACCCAGGCCCTGCCAGCCTCTCTCATAATTCAGGGCTTTACCCTTGTGACAACAAAACAGAAAAGATTAAGAGCAAGAGTTGTGGGCAAAATCTTTTCTTGATACTCAGAGTATATGTGCTTCAAATGGGAATGTCATGAAGAAGCCTCCAGATTATAGGGTTTGAAGGACTCTCTCCCCAAGGAAGCCTTCTTAGATTTGTGTAATAGTACACTGTTGGTATACCACATATTCTTTCTGTGACTGTCCCTTTCCCCCATTCTAACTTCATCAGGGAGCCCTTCTTGTGCTAATATAAAATAATGATGGACACACTTTTTACTATTTGTTTCTCCTATTGGTTTGGAAGTTATTGAACAGCAGATGCAGTAAACTAAAAGTCATTGCCTAACTGTGAAGTTCCTTAAAATCATAACAAACCCTGAATGGTTATTCTAATCACTTCTCAGGGTGGAGTTATTTGGTTTCAATACTCTCAGTCACTTAGCTTTCCCCTCCCACCATAAGATATGGTGTACTATAAAGCATAGGCAACATTCATTCATTCATCTTTTCAAGAAAATACTAACTGCCCACTATGTTCCATACCCTAAGCCAAGTGTTAAGTTCTGGCACTAGGTGTTCAAATTTTCTGCCCTGTAGAATTTACCACTACTGAGAGTGACGCAGAAAACCAAATAATCAGCCAAACATTTTCTTACAAACCATGACACAAACCAGGTGAAATTTGGAAAACTCTAAGAATGTATAGGAGATCTGATTTATTTTATGTCTCTATAAAGGTTTCTGTGAGGAAACGATAGTTGAGCTAAGATTTGAAAGAAGATGGCCATTAACCATATAAGGAATAAAGGGAAGGTAATTCAAGATCTTCTGTCCCTTCTTCCCACATCAGAAAGAAGGGACAGAAACACCAGTGGGGCAGGAGCAAACTATGTGAGAAGCAGGGAGAGTCAGTTTCTTCACAGGCTTGTAGACCACGTTAAGGATTTTGGTCTTTCATCTGCTGAAAACTTTCTAGAAAGGAATGAGTTGACAAAAAGTGAATTGTTAGACGTCACTCTGCTTGTCATGTGAAATGGAATGGAGTGTGGCAAATGGAAGGCAGAATACACGTACCAACAAAAAGTCTTTTACATTATTAGGGATGAGAATTTCTGCTCAGTGAAAAACTGGCATCTGAAAGGTGGATGACAAATGGATAGTCTAGATTTTTTTAATTCCAGCAATTAATGAAAAATATTGGACCCCAACCTAGCAGATCAAAAAATGCAATGTCAGTTGGCCCATCGTTCGTGATTTATAGGATGATTCGAGATAAATCTTTGCAATAAATAATCTCAACTATGCCAAAGATAGAGGTCTATGCCTTTCTAATGATTTTAATAGATGTGCTTTAGAGAATCTGTGAAATTCCATGAAAACTGTGCTTATGCTTATGTGTTTTCCTAGGAATAGGATCCATGTATTTTTGTCAGATTCATGAAACTTAAAAGGTTAAGACCCCCTGATTTATGTTATCCCTTGACAAGCCATATCGACTCCATCACCGCAATGCCATTCTGAATAATATGTGGAATTGCTGGGAAAGGTTAGCTGTCCACCACAGGTGTGAGCTCCTCTTTCCTCTTAAAGAAAGTGGCAGCCCAGCCAGAGGCTGTATTTCCTAACCCATTAACAACTATTGGGGGAGGGGGTGTCATGTGACCACTTCTGACCAATACTATATATGTAGATATTTTGATTGGCACTTGTATCTAAAATTGGATGTGCATCTGATATGCTTTCCCATAATTTTCCTATATTCTCTAGTGACCTTAGAGTCCACATTTAAAAAATGGCAGTATCACAAGATGGAAGAATGTTTGATTCATGAGTCATGCAGGTAGACAAGAGAGCTGTCCAACTATGAAACCTGCACTGGGTTTTGGTGATTAAGAAACACATTTTTATTATCTTATACAATTGTAATTTGTGGTTATTTGTCAGCACGGTTAACCACTTTGACATACAAAAATAACATCTGACATAGGGAGACGCAGCAAAATGGAAGCATTGGCTGGAGAAAGTGCCTCTCTGTATTCCTTCCTGATACCAAAGAACAACACTGCCGCAGTTAAATTTCTCACAGATTCTCTCCTTGGTTACATGAGAGTACGATGATCAGGGATGCCAATGTGATAGATTTTAACCACAGGGAACACTTTTAATAAAGTGAAAGAGACATGTTTTATGTGAGTGAAGATATTCACTCATTCATTCATTTCTCCAGCAAGTTTTTATTGAGTTTTAGAGATGTTTTAAAATATATCTAGACATTTTTTTAAATCAAGTATGGGTGACAGACATATGGATAAACCATCTTTGAAAGCAGAGTTTGTATCTTCTAATTCCCAAGAGGACAGGCCAAGCCATGCCACATAGGGCCACGTGGGGCAGCACCAGGATTCCTCAGGTCAACAGCTTCAAATCTCACTCACTCATAGACCGTCTCCTCCATTTCTGCTGTGTCTGTGCAGCACCACTCTCAGTATCATCTCATTCATTTTAAAGGTCAGCTCATCATGGTGCTGTGTTAGTTTTTTCTTAAGCAAGTTTTGTATCTGTGTAGTTGTGGATTTAATGTGCTAGTTACATATGTTTTTCTAGTTTGTATGAAAATCAATACGTAACTACCGAAAGCCTTTACAACCACTAAGTGCACTTCCATGCCTGCCTGAACCCATTCTGTGCCTTTAACACTTCAGTGCCCCACCCCAGGTGGGCCCCGAGGCCCACTTCTAATAATTTTTAATAGAAGTTTCCTATCCCTCTGTGCAAGGCCATCTCTCTAAGTTCTCCCGCCTCACAGCCCCAGATTCGCTGCCTGCAATCTCTGTGTCCCTACTGCTGGTTTCTGCCCTTATATGTGGTGCCTTCAGGGCAATATATGGGTGTTATCTTCCACTGAGTTTAAGTATATTCGTATCACTAGATGCTGCCTTTGGGGGCTCCTGGGCTTCAAACTCTAAACTTCATGAGCCAAATTCTGTCCCATCCCACTTAGTTGTTTGTACCAAGTTTCTAGAACCCTCATCAGGGTAGAACAGTGCAGACAGCCCCACTGACCCAAGCTGAAAACAGGGCTTTTCTAGGGCAAATTCCTCTCCCTGGAGCACTGTTCCTCTCCTTGGCCTTCTGTTGTGTTTCTACTTAGCTCAAAAAACCCAGTTCCAATATAACCACCTCCTGGAAACCTTCCTTGCCCTCCCTAAGCAGAATTATATTTTTTTCATATCCCTTTCTCTTATTGTACTTAGTATAATTGCTGTTATTATTGGTTTAGACTCTAAAATCTTTCCTGTTTGAGGATATACAAGGCAGGGAATATATTTTAATTATCTTTTTTCTCTCAATACTTAGCACAATGCCTAGTATACTAACAATGCTTAAATGATGTTTATTGAATGCATGAATCACTTAATAAACTAGAAATATATTAATTCACTCCTGAACTTCAGAATAGAGCTTGACATTTCGTTCCTGTGTATGGGAGGAAAAACAGTCCTGTAATAAAATAATGTTAGACATGAGTAGTTATTGAATGTTTCTCCCATCCCCCATCCCTGGCCCTCATCCTGGTTACAGGGGACCCTTGGAATAGGAGGAGCTTTTACTTACAACACGGAGCAGGAAGTGACCTGTGACCGAGGGGTTAAGTGTCAAGTTCACGCCCAATCTCCAGAGATTCACTAAACTAAGTCCTGTGAAGAATTTGCTTAGGGCTAAATAGTAGGGAAAACACTGGCTATTTACACTGTGCATTTTTCCCCTCATTTAAGCTGAAGGAAAAAAAAAAATGAAGAAAAGGAGGGATGGGGAGACTGAATTAAATAAACCAGCTGGTTTAACTTCTCTTTTTACATATTTTCCATTGCAGTCTTCTCTTAGTCATAAAGCCCTTCTCAACCACTTTACTGCTTTTCATTTGGCTGAAATTTTTCAGCTTTTTCTACATTTAAAAAAAAAAATCCAGGATTAGAGGTTGAGTAGATTGTGACTTTATCCCCTGCTTTCCCTTCTATCCTCCCCCCACTGAGATTCACTCATGCACACACACACTTATTATCCAATTGTGTTTGGTTAAAGCGAGTTTCTGATAACAGGACCCAGAAACAGGATCTCTGCTCTGTGTTGAGAAACAAAGCCATCTTTCTTGAGGTGCAAAAAATATTGGCTGTTCCCCCCACCGCCCACCCCCTGCCTCCCAGTGTCACACTCATTCCCCAGCCTACTTGCAACCCAGCTTCCCAGGAAGCGAGAAGAACAGCTGCTGAGAAACAATAGGTCCTCACCGAGCCAGTGAATAGACAAGGCCTAATTTTCCTGAACTTTTCCACCCCTGCTCCGTCCTTAGAATGAGTGTTTTGATCCTGGGCTATGAGCGGGGTATGGAGAGGAGGCTATGGGAGGCTCTTTTTTTTATTATTTTGTCTTTCTCTGTGCTTAAAAATAAAAGAGGGAAGTGTTCATTGGGGGAATTTTGTTTAGTAATTTTATCCCAATCTTAAACACCCCCCCCAATGCATTGTATGGGTACGTGCATGTGCACGTGTGTGTGTGTGTGTGTGTGTGTGTGTGTGTGTGTGTGTGAGAGAGAGAGAGAGAGAGAGTTTGGCAGGGGAGGAGGAGTTGCTGCTATAAGAGGGGTTGCTCAGAAAAGGAGGCCAGCCCTCTTTCCTTTAGAGGAGGAGCAGGAGAATCTGGGGAGAGTGGTTCCCGCAGGCCAGGCCACTGCACTCAGACAAGCTGGCTAGGGAGGGGGGACTTTGGAGCTTGCAGCACTTCCCAATGAATAAAAATAACTTATTCAAAACAATCAAGTAGGAATGTGCTTGGTCTGGTCAGCCCTCAGACAGGGACCACCACGCCTAATGCCTTTCATGGTGTGAGAGTGAGGTGTTCCTTTCTACAAATGCCTCTTGCCAGGTGGGGGGATGTTAAACTGGCGTGGAGCTCCGAAGGTAAGCCTGGTTCGGTGACTGCAGATTGCACACTGGAAATCCCAGTCTCCAAATCCATTGCCTTACAAGCTTCTGGCAGCACAGCCTGACACAGGGGATCTTTTCTTTTTGAAAACGGTAGTGAGTGAGAAGTAAATCAAAGCTTTGAGTCTCACTGCCTAGGCTGCCCCTGCTATGGAGCTCAAAGGAGATTCTCCTCTCCCTCTCTGTCACTAACAAAAGGCCCTCTAATCCCGATTTCCTTATACAAAAACAAAGTGTAAAACCAGCCCGGGGACTGGAAATAAAATGAACGCTGGAGGAGCAGCTGGCACATTAATGTCCCTGAAAGCACTGCTGGCACCTCATCCTGAAACCCAATCACTCTGTCTCGTGGGGGCTGGGGATGGATTTAGTTTTGCAACAACGCAACGTAGTATATTTTTAACCAATAAACACGATCTTGGCAGAAATGGAAGGCATCTTTAGCCAGTAAATACTTTGAGCACTGGATCGCCACTCTTCGTACCCCCTCTATCCCAGCACCTCCCCCCCCCCCGCAGCCCCCATTGAATGAAATGAAGGCTGGAAAAATAAGTAAACTAGCACAATTGCATTAAATAGGAAAGTTGTCTGTGCCCACACTTTACAACCAAATATTACCCTTGTTTCTAATGAGCCACTGCCTAAACAGCCCTTGGTGATTTTATTTACATTTCCTGGCCTTGACTCTTGCCTAATAGCTAGCCATGTTTGTATTTAATCCCCATTTTCTGAACTCTTGTCTCTTGCCTGTTTCACTTTTTCTCCAAGCAAACCCAGCGCAAACTTCTGGGAAATCAAAGCGCCAGATCTTCAAGGCAGGTTAAGCAAAGAGTCAAGCTTAGAGGCTCAAAACTCTCCTTTTGAATGGTCTCAGTGTCAGTGTCCGATGAGTCTTCGGGAGCAATGATGAATAAGATTCAGGAACTTAGCCAGGCCCATGCTGGGAATTCGCAGCTGCTGTGTGTCGGCACTGGGGAGATTTATTGGGAAAGAGTAAGTTTTAGTTAATTCCAACAGCTCGTGAAGTTACATGTTACTGTCACCAAAGGGTCCAGAGACTGTCTCCAAGGGAGAGATAACTGTGAAGGAGAAGTGAGAAGAGGATGCTGAACATGGAAAGAAAGACTCAGGGAAGACAAAGAACATTCAGGTGGGATTCGGGTTGCAAACACGGAAAATCCCAGAGAAAGAATCTCTTCTCTTTTCTCTGAATACTTCTTCTCACTCCCTGTGGCTCAAAGCCTTTCATAATTGAGGTTGGAATTGGAGTGCTTCCCTGGACTGCTGAGTGTGATCACACTTAATTTCAAGTAGCAAAGTCCATTTCAATCCATATTTTCACACTGACAGGGTGAATCTGAATAATAGTTGTATTGAGGCTGCTGTAGGAATGACTTGCCCAAGTCCATATGAATGTTACTTATAAAAAAGAGAATGTGTTTAATAGTTCAGAAGCAACTTTTGCTGACCCTAGAATCACCTCGGGAATCCTGTGGAGAGCTGCTCCTTGTCTAAGCTGGTCAGAAAAGATTATTATCTCTGAATGTTTCCACTTGGGTCTAGCTCACGCTGTCTCTACTTTACCAAACCTCCTCTGTCTCCAAACGTGAACAGTCTCCCAAGGTGTGATTCTTGGTTGTATCACAGCATGATTTTGCCCAATAGGCCCTGACTCCCAGAGGCCCGGGATGGCAGAGCAGATCCAAGTTTCATGTCATGACGGAGATAGAGAAACATCCAGAAGGATACAGGACACCATCTCCCATCATATCTCCTTAGGAATTTCCCAGCAGACCCCTCAACTTCCTTGCCTAGTTTTGGGTCTCATGCACATTCATAATAGAGATGAGAAGGACCACTGTTGGCTTAGACCAATCAGGATCTGCCCTCTAGATCCTGAATGAATTTTGAGGGAAGCACATGCTGAAGGGGGAAAGGGTATGAAGGCATAGCTGAATCACATGGAATTTTTGGTTGGAAAGGTCAAGGCAGGCCATGGGTGTTAGAACCCAATAGTGTCTATGACACTGTTCCTCTGTCTTTCTTTAGAAACTCATGGACTCTCAGGATTTTAGTTGCCAAATCATTGGGATATTTGGGATAAATCCCAAATCATTATTTTTGACTGGAATCCTTCCTGACTTAGAACTACATATTGGCTTTCAGGGATGTTACTTCTAATCCCACTTATGTGCCTGACATACATCTGCTCTTTCCACTGACATCTCTCAAACTACATCGTCCTTCTGAGGTCCTTGTTCTGTTTATGGTGGCACCATTCTTTTATCACTTAGCCTAGGGGTCCTCAAACTTTTTAAACAGGGAGCCAGTTCACTGTCCCTCAGACCGTTGGAGGGTCAGACCCTGGGACGAGCCAGTTGCTAAGCAGGACAGACAGGCAGTAGCAGCAAAAACATCTGGTGGGCTGGATAAATATCCTAGGCAGGCTGCATGTGGCCTGTGGGCCGTAGTTTGAGGATGCCTGACTTAGCCTCACTCTTTACAATCTGCCTTTCTCCACCTATATTAAATTAGTAATCAAATCCCATTGATTCCTACCTGAAAGGGTTTCTCTCATGTCTCTCTTTCTGGCCATTCTTGGCTTGATCACTTAATTAGACCCCATCACCATAAGCCCAAACCAGCTGCTCAATTGTTTTTTCTTCCTTCTGTCTCTGTTCCTTCTAGTCCCCATTGTAAACAGACATCAAATAAATCTTTCAAACACACTGCAATCATGTCACCCCCTTACTCAAAAATCTTTATTCCTGTTGTCTCAAGATTTACTACAACCCCTTAGCCTCATATCCATTTCTTCAATCTGATTCCAACCTGCCTTTGGAATCAACCTACCCTCAGCTTATTTTCCCACTACAATATAATTATATATGAATCCTTTGCTGACCCTAAACGTTTACTCATGGTCTCTCCAAACATGCCCTGTACTTGGAGAGATGCAATAGAGATTCAATTTCACAACTTGCCAACTGTTAGCTGTTAGTCTTTAGGCTTTTAGAAGCCTCAGATCATCAAGGCAGAAAATCAACAAAGAAACACTTGACTTAAACTAGACTATAGAACAAATGAAGCTTACATTTACAAAAATTCTACCCCCAAACTACAGAATATAAATTATTCTCATTAGTACATGGAACATTTCCTAAAACAGGCTGTATCACTGGCCACAAAACAAGTCTTAATACATTTTAACAAATTAAAATAATATCCAGTATCTTCTCAGATCACGGCATAATGATATCTGTGCCGAGAGGAACTCGCAAATCTAGACAAATACGTGGAAATTCAATAGCCTGCTCCTGAATGATTTTGGGAATGATCCATAGTGAAATCATGATGGAAATTAAAAATTTTTTTAAATGAGTGGTAACAGTGACAGAAGTTGTAAAAACATCCGGGATACAGAAAAAGCATGCTAAAATGGAGGTTTATAGCATTAAATGCCTACCTCAAGAGGACATAAAGATAAAAAATTAACAACCTAATATCATACTTTGAGGAATTAGAAAAATAAGAAGAAACCAAATGCAAAATTAACAGAAGAAAGGAAATAACAAAGATCAGAGCAGAACTAAACAAAAGTGAAACCAAAATACAATAGAAAGGATCAATGAAATGAAAAGTTTATTATTTGAAAAAATAAACAAAATTGACAGACCACTACCTAGATGAACCAAGAAGAGAGAGGATATGAGTAAGCTTAATCAGAAATGAAAATGAAGACATTATAACTGCTACTACAGAAATATGAAAGATCATCTGAGGCTATTATAGATACCTGTATGCATAAACTAGAAAATCTAGAGGAAAAAACCAAATAACCTCATTAAAAAGTGGGCAAATGACATAAATGGACATTTTTCAGAAGAATATATACAAATGGCCACCAAACATGAAAAAATGCTTAAAATCACTAACATCAAGGATGCAAATTAAAACCATAATGAGAAATCAATTTACCCCAGTCAGAATGGCCATTCTTGAAAAGTCAAAAGAGAAGCTTGGGAAGGTTTTTAAACACAATCACAAATGTTTACCTTCTTATCTCTTACCTCAGGCTTTCTCCTTTTAACTCCTATCTATCATATCTGTTTGCCTAGCTAGTACCTGCCTAAAAGCAATGTGATAAGAACAGTAAAAGCAAAATCTCTTTTTAAATTTCAGTTTAAAATATCCCAGGGAAGAATCTTACTGGTCCTGCTTGCATCACCTGACCATCTCTTGGACTCATCACTGTGACTAGGAAAATGGAATGGTCTGACTGATCTTGCTCACTCTGATTAAGAAGACTGAAATGTACTAAATGAATTGGAGGTAGCTACTGGAAGAATTTCTGTGAGCCAAGGAAATATCATAATTTATATCTTCTTCACTGATGCTGATGCTGATGTAAGGCACAAAAGGTGAAAAGAAGGAAGATGGCTGACTAGAGGCAGCTTTTGCCAGAGGCTCCTGTCCAGAGGGAGAGATACTGGACAGAAGTAGACTTAGTGAAGCCGAAGGTAGGGAGCTGAGCTAAGAAAGAGATAGACAAGTGCACATCATTTCTACTGAGGCAAGCTGAGACTCCAAGAAAGAGGATCCAAGGAAACAAATTCCAGGTACCAAGCCCATCACCAAGAGGGCAAGAGACCCCACCCCCAAGCAATAGGCTCACTGTGGGCTCTCTACAAGTGAGCATGGAACAGAAGACCTCTCATTTTACCCCATAGAAGAGAGCCACTAAACACTGGGCCTCCTTCTCCTGGGAGTGCCCACTTGTGAGCCTAGGCATCATCCTGCCCAGCATAAAATTGAACAAATGTTTTCCCTGCAATGCTGAACTTCCAGCCTACCCTTCCCCTCTCCTGGCTATCTACCTCCTGCCCAGCTCAGAGTATTTGGCAATTTCTTCAGAGGCCTGGGCATTGCATGGGCCACTGGACAGCAGTGTAGAAAACAGTGACTTGAGTGGAAGCAGGCAGCTTAGGGAAGAGAGGGATGGTGAAAGAGAGAGAGAGATGCATTTTGATGGTATATGGTGGGTATAGAGGCTGATGCCCCTGTTCTGACTTTAGTGGGTGAACTTTTCTGTCTGGTTTGCTCACTGAAGGGGATGGAACTGCCTGTGGATTTCTACTATATAGCTGCTGGAGACCCTTTGAACGCTGCCTGTTGAGTAGTGATTGTACTTCCCTGGAAAATCTGATTAGAACTTAACCTAGACTGTCCACCTGGGGACCCCCTGAGGTTGAGCAGCAGTTGTTTTGTAGAGGGGAAAGACTGATTCTCCTCCTCCAGCTGTCACTGGTGGGGGGCAGGGCACCTCAATTGCTTATATCTTTCTCCCTAACTGAGATTTCTGCCTAACACTTTGACTCCTTAGGATTGGGTAGAGGTGGCTGACTTTAAGATAAAGCCAGCTTGAGCTGTCTCACCAACCAGGTGCTCAGAGTCTCTGGCTGCAGCTCTGAAAGGGACCTTTGTAAGGTTGTAGGGGAAAAGCCATAATCACAAGCTCCAGCTCATTGGTAAAGGGCTGGTTAACTCCACTTCCTAGGGCCCCCAATCCAATCTCTCTGTACCAGTTTTAATTGCCAAATTGTAGAAAATACTCATAGGATGGAACCAGTGGAAGAACTCTCTCAACATGAAATTTATTGTATTAGAAGCCTTCATCAAGAAAACAGGAAGTGCAGAGAAAGTCAACAATCTAATGGGCCATTTCAAGCAATTGGAAAAGGAAGAACAATTCAACCCCAAACCCAACAGAAGAAAAGAAATAACTAGAATTAAAGCAGAATTAAATGAAATTAAAAACAAAAGGGCCATTCAAAAGATCAATGAAACAAAAAGTTAGTTCTTTTAAAAGATTAATAAAATTGACAAAATTTTAGCTACCCTAACCAGAAACAGAAAAGTAAAATCTTTAATAACTTCAATTAGAAACAATAAAGGAGAAATAACAATAGATACCACAGAAATTAAAAAAATCCTCAATTATTACTGTGAAAAATTCTATTCTCAAAAATATGAAAATCCGGTGGAAATGGATCAATACTTGGAAGTATACCACCTTCCTAGACTCAACCAGAAAGAATTAGAAATATTGAATAGACCTATATCAAGCACTGAAATAGCATCAACTATACAAAATATCCCCAAAGAAAAGTCCAGGACAGATGGCCTCACATCAGAATTCTATTAAACCTTCAAAAAGAAACTAATATAATCTTTTCCAAAACTAGTACCTATATTACATAACCTTTTCCAGAAAAAGAAGGAATACTCTCCAACACATTCTCTGAAGCAGATATCACCTTGATCCTCAAACCAGGAAAGGACCCAAAAAAGAAATAAAACTATAGACCAGTATCATTAATGAATATTGATGCCAAAATATTCAGTAAGATCCTAGAAACAGAATTCAATGACATATCAAAAATATTATACACCATGATCAAGTTGGTTTTATCCCAGGGTTACAATATTGGTTCAACATATGTAAATCTATAAATATAATATACCACATAAATAAAATAAAAAACAAAAATGATATGATTCTATCAATTGATGAAGAAAAACCTTTTGATAATATCCAACATCCTTTCATGAGTAGAAAACTTAAGAAAATTGGCTTAGATGGGACATTTGTTAAACTGATAGAAGCCATCTACATGGCTTCATCAACCAACAGCCAATATCATATTAAATAGTGTAAAATTAAAAAAATTTCTACTCAGATCTAGAATTAGACAAGAATAACCATTGTCACCACTGCTGTTCAATATAGTAATGGAAGTCCTCACCATCACAATCAGGCAAGAGAAGGGGTTCAAGGGCATTCAAATAGGGTCAAAGGAGATTGAACTCTCACTCTTTGCAGATGACATGATTTTATGCCTGGAAAACCCCAGGGACTCAACTACAAAACTCTTAGAAGTGATCAAGGAACATAGCAGTCTTTCAGGATACAAAATCAATACTTACAAATCAGTAGCTTTTATATATGCTAATAATAGTCAAGCTGAAAATATAGTCCAGGACTCTATTCCTTTTGTAGTAGTGCCAAAGAAGATGAAATACTCGGGAATTTATCTAACAAAGGACATGAAAGATCTCTATAATGAGAATTATGAAACCCTGAGAAAGGAAATAGCAGAAGATGTTAACAAATGGAAAAACAAACTATGCTCATGGTTGGGAAGAATCGACATTTTTAAAATGTCCACACTACGGATTTAATGCAATTCCTATCAAAGCACCAATGTCATACTTTAAAGAACCTGAAAAAAATAGTACTTTGTTTTATATGGAATCAGAAAAAACCTCAAATAGCCAATACATTACTTAGAAATTAAAACAAATCAGGAGGCATCATGTTATCAGACATCTGGTTATGCTACAAGTCTATAGTGATCAAAACAGCATGGTACTGGCACAAAAATAGAGATGTAGATATATGGAACAGAACAGAGAATCTAGAGATGAACCCAGCCACATATCGTCATTTGATCTTTGATAAGCCTAATAAAAATATACATTGGAGAAAAGATTTTTTATTTAACTAATGGTGCTGGGAGAACTGGTTAGTGACCTGTAGAGGACTGTAACTAGATCCTCACCTTTTACCACTAACAAAAATTGATTATCACTGGATGAAACTATAAAAATAAGAGAGTGCAGGGAAAATTCTTAAAGATATTGGCCTGGGAAATGAGGAGGATTCCCCCCTCCAGCAATTGAAGCATCACCAAAAGTATATTACTGGGATCTGATCAAACTAAAAAGCTTCTGCACAGCAAAAGGCACTGCAAATAAAGCAAACAGCCAGCCTTCAGAATGAGAGAATATTTTTGCAGGTTATGATTCTGACAAACATCTGATAACTAGGTTCTACAGAGAACTCAAATTAATCAATAAGAAAAGAACAAACAACCCCATTTCTTTGTGGTCAAGAAGACTTGAACAGAAACTTCTCTGAAGATGACAAGCTCATGGCCTACAAACACATGAAAAATGCTCATCATCCTTAATCATCAGAGAAATGCAAATCAAAACCACTTTGAGATATCACCTAACTCCAGTAAGATTGGCCCACATCACAAAATCCCCAAACTGCAGATATTGGCATGGATGTGGAGAAAAGGAAACACTTCTGCACTGCTGGTGGGATTCAGTCTTTTTGGAAAGAAGTAAGGAAACTTATCAAAGAACTAAAAGTTGACCTACCATTTGATCCAGCAATTCTATTACTAGGCTTCTACCCAAATGACCAAAAATCATTTTATGAAAAAGACATTTTCACTAGAATGTTTATTGTAGCCCAATTCATAATTACAAAGTCATGGAAGTAGCCCAAATATCCATCAACCAATTAAGGGATTAACAAATTGTGGTATATGTACACCATGGAATACTATACAGCCATAAAAAGTAGAAGACTTTACATCTCTTATGTTTACCGGGATGGAGCTGGAACATATTCTTCTTAGTAAAGTATCTTAAGAATGTAAATAAAAGTATCTGATGTACTCAATGCTATTATGAAACCAATATATAATCACTTACACATTTATACGAATGATAAAACACAAATATAGTCCAGAAGGAAGGAGAGGAGGGGGAGGGGAGGAGACAGGGGAGGGCAAGTGAAGGGAGGGCATTTGGTGGGATCTCATAATGCAAGGGTACTTTTGAAAATAACTAAGAGTATATTATAAATGTCTTATCACAAAAAATAAATAAGTGAAGTGATGGGTCTGTTAATCAGTTTGATTTAAGCATTCTACATTGCATACAAATCATCACATTGTACCCCATGAATGTACACAGTTATGATTTAATAAAAAATAAATTAAAAACCAGAAGTTGAGGCAAGTATTTTTAAGGGATAGACTTCAACCCAGCAAGCTCGCTGGGCTTGTGTGAAACCACATAGTAGATATCGTGCTACTAAATTTTTACATTCATTCATTCAATCACTCATTCATTCAGAGTTTATTAAGGACCTGATCTACATAAGACCCCGCATGAGATGCATTGGTATACTATAATGTGCTAGGAACATGGTGGGCATTCAGGAAGTACAACTGAATCACTGTCACATTTTTGTAAATCAGAGATGCTTTTCTCCTGGGCTCTGCCTGATGTCACCTTGGTATTATGACTTAGTCTAATTAATGTCACTAGCAGAATCCTTGAGGGGTTTCTGCTGGCAACTCTTTGACATCACTATTGGGAAGAGAAACAAAACTCAGATTTCTGTCAGTGTGGGAGTTAGAATAAAATCAGGTAGGGTTTCTGGTTCTATTTCAATGAAGATTGCTGAGGAGAATCTGATTTCAAGTCCATTTCCTCCAAAAGGGAGATACAAGTTGTACCTATTTATAATAGTTGGAACAATATCTCCTGCATCTCAATTTTATCAACACCCACCAACCCTGGAAACAGGAGAGCTAGGAGATAGACAGGTTAGAGGTCTAATCTAGAGTTTTCTTGCAAATTGATCCTCTTGTCCCCAAAGACATTTCAGCTACAGAAATTGAACTGATCAATTTAAGCACTCACATTCTCCTTTGTGAGAATATCTAAGGAGATAAATCTCAAAGTGAGGTTCCCTAGACCAGCTGTACTGGCAACACCACCCACAAGCTTGTTAGAAATGAAAATTCTTGGGCCTCCCTCCGAATAGCTTTACAAAAGTGACTTTTCTGATGATGAATAAAACAAAAACTTGACCTTTTCTTGGCTCTCAATATCCAAAGATGTTTTATCCAAACGTTAGAGTAGTCTTAGTTCAGTCAATATCCTACTTTTTATAATGATTCTCCTTCTATTTGATGAATGAAGAGGAAATCAGAGTATTGGCTGTGATTTACACCTTGCCTGGCTCATTCAGCCTGATAAGAATATAGGTATGGTCTTCGAACAAACTTTCCAGTCCCAGATGTTTTGAGTGGGACATAAGTAGAAAGGAATAGTTTTCTTTTTTTCTTCTGTCTCCTGTCAAAAGCACACAGCTATTATTCCAGAAACAGATACCTAAGATGACTTAATGACTTTTGCAAGTTATCAAGGATGCAATCAGATTGAGATGTGGATTCTGACTGCAGAAGATGTTGTAGTTGTTAGCTCTCTGTAATGGCTAAAGCTAAAACAACCAGCACCAGCACCTCTACCATTTTCTGGGTGCAATGGCTCACCTCTGTAATCCTAGCCCTTTGGGAGGTTTAAGAGGGTGGATTGCTTAAGCTCAGGAATTTGAGATCAGCCTGAGTAAGAGTGAAACCCCATCTCTGCTACAAAATAGAAAAACTAGCCAGGTATTGTGGCATTTGCCTGTGGTCCTACCTACGCTCTGGAGGCTGAGGCAAGAGGATCTCTTGAGCCTAGGAGTTTGAGGTTGCTGTGAGCTGTGATGCCACAGCACTTTACCTAGGGCAACAGAGTGAGACTCAGTCAAGAAGCTGAAGAAGAAGAAGGAAGAGGAGGAGGAAGAGAAGGAAGAGGAGGACAGGAGAATGATAATGTTATAATCCCAGGCCTTCGGGGCATGATTTACATTTTTGAAATTACATTTGAGTAAGTATAGCTAGAGAGAGAGAGAGAGAGAGAGAAAGAAGCAACAGATAGTATCTCATGTAATGGAAGGTGCTAAAATCATGGAAGATGATGAGAATGGGATATTCCTAGGAATTTTGCTCTGGAATTGACCAGGAATTGAATGAATAATTTATCTTTTTCTAGCATTTCAACGCCTTTCCGTTTCTTTCTACCAGCAGATCCTCTGACTTCAGCAGTGGTTCTATTTACAGCTATATTATGACTAAGAATAGAAAGTTGGTGTGTTCTGGAGTATGTTAAGACTTCAAAGACAGAACCCAAATGTGAGCAATTCTTTATTATTTTGGAGTATTGTAGGCAATTTGTTAAAGAGCATTTTGCACAAGAGCATGTGCACACGCACACACATACACAAACGCAGGTGTACACCTGAAGAATGTAACTTAAATGTTATAGTTCAAAGATAGAGCTGCAGGGAGTCTTGGCAATCACCCAGACCAACCCCTTTTGCTTTACAGGAAGCTGAGCTAAGAGCCTGCACAACTTGCACAGAGTCGTTGGGGGATTCCCCTAATTTCCACACTCCTTACATATTTTAAATTGACAGTATCTTGACACCTTTTGTCTATAAAAATAATTTTCCAAATAACCTTTTTAAAACCTTAGCTCATTTGGGCACATTACTGGTGTCCTTTACCCAAGCATTTATTTTTTATCAGGACACAAAAACCAAGAGCTATTTCTGCAGAGCAGAGTAATTTTGTTTTTGTTTTTATCTCTTAAAGACAAAGCTTTGGTGGACCACATGGTGGTTACAAGACATGAAAAGCATAGCTTTGGAATGACTCTGAGGAAGTGAGAAAGCGTTGACCTCTTGTAACTGTATTAAAGAGTTTATAATATACATATATTTTTAAAATGTCAGGTGCAAAGCTTTAAATTCTCTATTTAAGTCATGGTTAAAAGTGTTTCAATGACTGCCCTCAGAGAATCTCTTCTCTAGCAGCCACATCTCAGTGGAAGAGATGAATCCAGTGGGTCGCTGAATCACAATATAAGCTGAATTCACAGCTTCATCAAATCTCTCACATGAAAATAATAAAAAATAATCGAATTATTTTACCTTGTTTTGGTGCTAAGTCTTTATGATGTATGTTTAACACTGTCATCATATTGCAATTTCAACAAGTCAGGTTCAAGTGCTCACTGGTTACACATGGCTAATTAGTGGCTGCTGTGTTGGACCATAAAGCCAGTGGGGAACTCTGTGTAGCTCTTTATCAAGTTGGTTCAAGAACACCCTCTTTGGGTAAGTGACAGAGCAAGTAATTCTTTGTCAATGCATCTACTCCTCCTTTTCCACCAGCTTTACTAAACCTACTCATAACTGGATGCTATCCACAGAAGTTTACGTGTAGAAAAGGAAATTCTGAGTCTGGTTTCCAGATGACTTGATACACTCTGTGCTGGAGGCAGCTAGAAAGGACTGTAGCAGAGGCAGGTGTAGATTTATGGGAAAAATGGGAAAAGAAAGCTCTGGGGCAAAATCCCAAGTCATACATCTGATTTCCCACTTTCTTCTGAAAGTAGACATATTGCTTTAGCCTTGATAAAAATCCAATACTGGTGTGTAGTGCCCATTAAATAAGTGAGAGATGACCTCAGGTTAGAGTTAGCCAATCTATAGAAGAGATAAAGAGAAATATTATGGAAGTCATGTAGATGTACTCTACCTAAAGTCTGCAAGGTATATCTTTTAAAGTTCAAATAAATTGAGTTTTGTGGAGTTGGAAGTCACCTGTTTTTATACCCCAGTCCAAAGCAGTTTAGCTGGTATCATCCATAGCAGGAGATGGCCACACTAAGATGGTGGGCCATAGGCAAGGTAAGATTTAGGTTGCTATGATCTCACTTGAGACCAAAGTTTGGATTCTGGGTAATTCCCCTTTTTATGAGTACATGAAAATGGAAGGAACATAGAGGCTGGTAGGTGAAATAAATCTCAAGATTTAAAACAAAATAAGATATTCAACTGTGGTTGCATAGACGCTTACCAAAACCCATGGATTGAAGTCTATTAAATTTTTAAGAGAAGTACATAGTCAAAGAAACCCCAAACCAGTCCTGAGATAGCTTATGAGTATAAAAATCTCCAGAGCCCTAAACCCATACCATCTAGGAGGGGATTGCTGCAGCTGGGTAACCCCAAGGAAGGAAATACACTCCAACGCCTACATCAGATGTGATTGTGAAAGACAGTGGACACAGAAGGGAAACCCTCCCTGGGATTAGAGTCACGGGCTACCAGCTGGGTCAGCAAGAAACCGTCTCTTTGCTGTAATCCTCTCATAGGTGTGAGGCTTTCCACCTGCAGAAGTGGGTTGTTGTTGGGGAACTGTAACAGCTGCATATTTCTTCCTTCCTCTGTTCTGACCCCAAAACACAATTTTTTTATTGCTTTTCACTAACATTTTATATTTGGTCTAATGGGGGTAATAACTTGCCTTTTGTTCTTACCACAGCTACAGCTGAACCCTATTGAGAGAAATGCACAGCCAGCAATTCTGGGCTTGAGCTATATGCAATCAAGGGATGAACCTTGTTTCAGACATAGGAATGAGTATAGACACATACAGGTTTGGGGAGCTAGAAGGATAGAGTCTGCTACTTGCTTCTCAATAAATACTCTCCCTTCTTGCTTAGAAATGGAACCATGGAGGCAGGGCATGGTGGCTCACACCTGTAATCCTAGTGCTCTGGGAAGTGGAGGTGGGTGGATTGCCTGAACTCATGAGTTCGAGACCAGCCTGAACAAATGCAAGACCCTGTCTCTACTAAAAATGAAAAACTGAGGGAAGATGATCACTTAATCCCAAGAGTTTGAGGTTGGTGTGACCTGTGACACCACAGCACTCTACCAAGGGCGACAAAGTGAGACTCTGTCTCAAAAAAAAAAAAAAAAAAAAAGGTGGTGCCTGTGGTTCAAAGGAATAGGGTGCCAGCCCCATATAACAGAGGTGGTGGGTTCAATCCTGGCCCCGGCCAAAAATTCCAAAAAAAAAAAAAAAAAAAAAAAAAATGGAACCATGGTCAATGGCTAACCTGAAAAACTGTATTTCTGAAACTCCTATGTAGGTGGGTGGGGCTATATGTCTATCTATATCTGGCTAGTGAGGTGTAAGAAGTAATAGAAATAGAAAAGAAGAGGGCAAGCTCTTCTTCCTTTGATTTGATTTCCTTTCTGCTGTTTGAAAGCAGGTGTAGAAACAATTATCTTGGACCATGAAGTTACTTTGCAGACAGCACCCAATTGTGATATAAAATAAAGAAGACTCCTGGCCCTAGATGATTTTGTGGACCCTATTCCAACCCTGACTTTTACCTCTAGATATATATATATTTTATTGTTTCAGGTTAATTAAGGATATAAAGAATTAGGTTACACTGTTTGCATTTGTTAGGTAAGGTCTCTCTTATAATTGTGTCACGCCATACACCACAACCTTCCATCTGCCTCCACACTCCCTTGTTCCCCTGCACCCATCTTGAATTGACTTGAGTTTTTCTCTTATGTGGGTATATATCTGATTGTTTACTGGCTTCATATTAGAATTGAGTAGATTGGATTCTTGCTTCTCCATTCTTGTTATGCTTTACTAAGGAGAATGTGTTTCAACTCCATCCAGGTTAATACAAAAGATGTAATGTCTCCATCTTTTAAAATAGCTGAATAGTATTCCATGGTATACATATACCACAGGTTGTGAATCCATTCCTGGGTTGGTGGGCATTTAGGTTGTTTCCACGTTTTGGTGATTGTAAATTGAACTGTGATAAACACTCTAGTGCCAATGTCCTTATGATAAAAGGATTTTTTCTTCTTCTGGGTAGATACCTGGTAATGGAACTGCAGGATCAAATGGGAGGTATAATTTGAGTTCTTTGAGGATTCTCCATATTTACTTTCAAAACCTCTAGATATTTTTCATGTGAGAGAATAAACCATTCAGCCATTGAGTTGGGCCTCTGTTACCCATTCTGACATAGTGGTTCATAACATATGTTGATGTCAATGGAACACTTTTCTTAATTCTATTGGTTACAAATAACAGAAGCCCAAATTAACATTTGGAAGGGAAATAAAAAGACTTTATTTGAAAGCTACAGTGTTGCCTGATAGTTCTCTCAGAAAAGCAAGGATGTCCTATTCCAGAAACCCTTACAATGAGGTCCTGGGCCTCACTGGTTCAAATGGGATCATGTGGTCATCCTTGAACCAATCAGAAAACACAAAAATTGGGCTCTGAATGTTAGTTTAAACCAACCAACCCCCTGGAGTGTAACTGAGAATAGGATTAATTCCATTCAAGCTGCCTGGCTAAGTAAGTGGAATGGTAGTTTTGAAAAGGAAGAACAGGCTACTAATCCCTTGAAGAAGAAGCATATGAGCCAGAATTTAGATCTAGATCTCTCTGGCTCCTAAGCCCATGATTTTGCAAATAAACAATACAGTTTCTGATCTTTAGAAACTTTAAGTCTTAGGGGAGACCAATAAACCTATCATAGTAATGTGATAATTGTTTGTGCAAGGTCTAAAACAAGTCATGTGGAGCACAACATGCTTATAAATGGCAAAGCAAAGTCTTTAAGAGTCCAGCCAACCCCTGGTTCTGGTATTCTTGGTTGTGTGATCTTGGGGAAGCTACTTAACCTTTATATGCCTCAGGGTCTTATCTGAAAAACTGTGCTAATAGTAGTAGCCACTTCATGGGGATAAAATGAGTACAGTATTTGTAAAGTGCATAAAAATGTATGGTGTATTATATGTAATTGTCAAATGACAGAAATAGGAAGCACCTTCTCCTATTTAGGTACAATAATGATGATGATAATAATGACAAAATCATCTGCTTCTTCTCTGTACCAGGTACTCTGTGACTCTCTGGGGATCCAAGTGTGTACATCACAGTTTCTGTATGCAAAGAACTTATGGTTTATTGGCAGAAGGAGGAAAGACTATGGAGTTACAAAATGTGTAATGTGATAAGCCCATATGACCTTTGAGGAAATCAAAAGCCTTCTAAGTGATTGGAAGTCAGGGAAGGAAACAGTGAGTAGTGGAAATCCAGTGTTTCTACATCAAAAGAGTCCTCTTATTGGCTCTTTTTAAAGGGCAAATAGGGAAGAATCTTTTAGGGGGCCTAGGGAATTGAGAGATGGACATAATTGTAAGTTAAACATATTAGTTCCTTCTTTCAACTGTAGTTTGATTCCATCTTTTGATCATATGCATAAACCTGAAATATCTCAACTGCCATGCAAATGTGACATAATGGCCTGTCTTCCTCTTTCTGGTGTGTGCAAAGAACCCGCACTACAAAATGAAATTAAATGCAAGGTGTCCCAAAAGTCATCCATGAAGTTGCTATACCTAGGGAAAATGGGAAATTGTACCTAAATGTACCTGTATTTACAAAATTTTACAAAATAATCACAGAATATTCTGTATGTGTTGGCCATGTCTTTGGGTCACCCTGCACTTTCCCTAGAAGGCTCAACAGACAGGTGTAACATTTAAATAACTTGGAGGTCAAGTAACCAATAGTAACCTTCCTATTATTTCTGAAATAATCCTTCTAGCAAAGAGTTAAGAAAGAAAATTCATCTTCTTCAAGGAAACATGTCCTGTAATCCTTCTTCTTGTTACCAAATCTGGGTCTTGATTACTAGGAACAAATGAACAAACATCATACAATTTGCTTCATCACTCCAAAATATAGTAGAATCTCTGTAAATTGGCCACCCACAGGATTACAACAAAGTGGTCAGCATACAGAGGGGGTCAACATAAGGAAGTAGGCCTACTGTACTGATATGTACATGTGTTAGGTGTCCAGTCTATGAAAATTAGGTCAACTAGGTCAATGTACGGAGGTGGTCAAATGTGGAGGTTCTGCTGTATTGTAAAATCTAAAGATTAAATCATGTAAAATAGGAATAAACCCCGTAGGAAGTATGGTGCTTGTCATAGCTATTCACATACTATTGAGATCATCCCTACTCATTTTTCTTCTCAGTGCAGTGATGGCTATGAAATTGTCCAAGAGAGATTAAGGGGTAGCAGTAAAATGAGCTTCTGATTTAATCAGCTTCAACAGATTTAGTACAAAATATTTAAGAGCGACTTCTAGATGTCCAGGGACATCTGATGAATTGTTTGTCACATCTATAAATACTCTTAACTCTCAGCACTGTTGACAGATATTCAATGAATATTCTTCAACTGTATGAGGTTTGACCCCTTCACGTCTTGCAGGTAAAATCTGGGTGTAGACCAGGGTGACTTCAGTTAGCAGGATTTCGTAATGAGTCTGTGCCAATGTTGAGATTAGACCTCAACAGAGAGAGCAGTTTTTGGTTCTGTACTTGAGGCCTCCATTCATATTGATATATTTAGAGAACTGTGTGACTGTTCTTTTTCCTACAATGTTTATGGAACATTGAAGTAATTCAGCAGAAAATATATCTTTGTCACCCTTTAATCCCAAAACAATGAGATAGTTGAGTAGTGTCTTAAAGATAGCACTCTTGCTCTGTTATTGTCAAAGTCCTTTATTAATTTTAATTAAGCAGCCTGTTGTCACCAAAATGGAGCATGAAAACATCCACCCAGATGGTCTGTTTTGAATTTTCTTAATTTCAAACATTAGATTTGAAACATATGGAACAAAAGCCCAATTTCATTGTCATAGCAGAATTTCTCCTTTGTTTTTTAATAGCCTCTTATTAAGATGGGTGTTTTTCCAAGAAATTCCTTTGCTGCATATAGGGTTCAATCTCACACACCCACTTTCCCACATATGATCCTGAGCAGGCCGCTGAATGATCAGGTGATAAGAGGAACAGTGCAACACCAGCAGGTTGCTTTTCTTCTCCCCACCCCCACTTTTTTTTTTAAAGGAACAATAGATTTACTGTGTAGGCCTTCCAGACAAAATAGCTTACCGAAAATGCAGGTTTGAAGCTAGTTGAGGTTTCACTGCAGTTTAAAAGTCCCTTACAACCTTAGATTAATGTGTTGATAATTAAAAACTATCTGGACACATAATATGGTCTAGATATTAATCTGAGGCTTTCATGAGTACTTACATCTTCCAACCTTCCTACTAGCTCAGCTGCCTGAACTCCTTTCTGGATGAAGGTGGGGTATAAATATAAACGTACTGGTCAAGTTAAATTAAATTTATGCAGTTGTTTCACATCGGTTGAGATGGTTCTCAATCTAGTCCGCTTTATTAATGATGGACCTGCCCAATATGGCTTTATAAGAGTGATAAACAGTGATATAATCCAAATTAAATCATTTCTTAGGGCAGTTTTAAAGTGCCTCCAGATAATTTTCAACACAGTGAGCCGTAGTCCTTAATTTCATTTTGTCAGTGCTTTAAGAGGATGAGATTTGCTTTTTCTGGAGAGATGTTTATCATAAACTGGCCTGCTTACAGTTATTTTCATGTGAACACAAACATCTCCCAGACACAAAATTTTGCAGCGATATCCAGGGGAGGCTTTGCTGTTAAAGCCAATGTTTGTCACTGCATAAACTGCCAAAGCCATTGGCCATTATCAATGGCAATGAGTTTTCTGGGGTTTAATACCATTAATACCACTGAGGGTAGAGTTTGGGCACTTCTCATAGATGGGTGAACTGAGTATATACAACTGTCCTGACCACTGAATACAGGGTGCTGTTTTTCCAGGTAGTTTCTTTAACATGAGTCTCCAAAGCTCAAGCCACTTGGCCCAGCTCTCATGCACCTCAGAGAACTGATCTATTTTATGAAAATACATAGTCAAACTCTGGCTTTTTTTCTTTTCCTACCATGCTTCTTTTCAAATATCCCCTTTGCTGCTTCTTTTAGTTTGTTTTCTTGCATTAAGACTTATAGGAACCATTATGGTAGAATATAATTTTAAATTTCAAAGGAGACTTGGATTTGAAAACAGTTTTCTGTCTGGTTGGTGTTTGCATTCTATCGGGCTTTTACGGAAATGCTGTCATTAAAACATCTCATGGTCTCCAGGGATGAGATTTGGAAATACAATCCAGGCCTTTCTGATTAGGGTTATGAGAACTCCCACTCCTCTGCAATGGTTTTGTTTTGTTTTTGATTTCTAATCACTCCTAGCTAATGAGCCTGTTCTAGAGCTATTTAGAGAAATTCTAAATTAAAATTGTAAAAGGAATCAGATGAGCCTCAAAAATCATTCGCACAGCAAATAAATTCACATTCCCTCTCTTGACAAGGGACATCCCTCAAAGCTTTCTTCTTGTTTTTCTAGGCTTTTCTTTGACTACACTTACTGCCTCCTCTTTCCCTCTCTCTTGACCCTCAGGGGCTTGGCCATTCAGCTGGGCTCTATAATCTTCATCTGCTTCCTTTCATTCCTTCTTCCAAGATCCTGCAGGCCCTCCATTCTGTTCTTCTGTCCACCCACTGATTTCTCTTGACTTTCTCATTGCCCCATCTCCCTCTGGGCTACTCCTTCATCCTCTCTTCTTTTGACCTAAATCTTGGAGGCCTTTCTTTCTGCCTTTTTTTTTTAACTGCCTTAACTATTTGCTTTGCTATTATTTAGAAGTCACCTCTTAACCCTGGAGGGATTTTTTTTTTTAATTGTTGTTGGTTTTGTTTTTATCTTCTTGAAACCAGTTCAAATCTAGACAAATCTTTCTCTGGAACTCTCAGACTAAGAATTTCCTAGCCTATGCAAGCATTGATTTATAGCATCCTTTTCTTTCTTTCTTTCTTTTTTTTTTGGATAAAATCTCACTCTTTTAGCCTGGGTAGAGTGCCATGGCATCATCATAGCTCATAGCAACCTCAGAATCTTGGGTTCAAGTGATCCTCTGGCCTCAGGCTCCCTAGTAGCTGGGACTACAAGTGCCTGCCATGATGCCTGACTAGTTTTTCTATTTTTAGTAGGGACTAGGTTGTGCTCTTGCTCAGGCTAGTCCTAAACTCTGAGCCCAAGCAATCTGCCTGCCTCACTTTTCAGCCTGCTAGGTGAACCACCACATCTGACCTTAAATCCTATTTTTTGAGAAGGAATTGTTTTGCTTTAAGGAGAATAACTGAAAATGCTCCTCCCTATTAAAAGCTATGAAAAATAAACAGAGAAGGCAGATGGGAGATCAAAATATTAGCTATTGATAAGTATTGATATTTGTGGGTAAAGCCTAAGTAGTGACCCTGGTGTGGTCCATGGTCAGACCCAAGCTTCCACCTTAAACTCTCCCTACTAATCAGGGGCAGTGGAGCTGAGAAATCAGCTGTGGAGACCCTTCTGCAGTTGTCTTACAGCATGAAGATGAATGTAGTTCTGCTGAGAACTCTTGTTTCCAAGCCTCTGTGGTATTCCTCAAATACTGTTCTTTCCGGAGAACATCAGGGCTAATGCAAGTACACAGTTAATACTAACGCCCTTATTTTATCCATTAAATCAAATCACATGAAGGAATTACAGTACAATCTCTGTAAGCTGACCACTTGAAGGACTATAACAAGCTGGTCAACATACAGAGGGGGTGAACATAAGGAACTAGGCCTACTTTACTGATACCTACATGTGGTACATGTCTGGTCTGTGAAAATTAAGGAAGGTGGTCAACTATGGAAGTTCTGTTGTCATTTAAATTAACCCATTCTGTCACCTAATACATCAAAACATCCACCAGGACATGAAAATGAATTAGACATTAATGCTGGCATTGGCCAATGTGGTACAGGTGTATGAAAATTTATTATATACATAACTAGAGGCAAAAATATTATCATCAAAGAATCTGATATGAAAGGTGCAGTCCTTTGCAGTGCTTTGATAAATCCAGGTATAGGTTCCGTAAAGATTGAGCTTACAGAATTTGGAGGCCTCTTCCCCAGAGAAGAGAAAATTATGAATTCAAAGTCAATCTCAAAACAAATACTTAGAGTTTGAATAGAAATTATAAGAAAATTGCCAAAGCCTTGGAGATACTGGTCCCCAGCTTGTGAAATCTCTTGAGGCATTTTCCCAGAAATGTTTTATATTTGCCACCTCATTTCCTGCTTAATCTAGAACATGCTACAGGCCCTCTGGTTCAGAGTCCCTCACAAGACTGCAATGAAGGTGTCAGTTGGTGTGTTAGTCTAGTAGGGATGCTATAACCACATACCACAGACCAGATGGCTTAAACAACAGAAATTTGTTTTCACACGGTTCTGGAGTCTAAAAGTCCTAGATCAAGGCGTCTGAAGAACTAGTTTCTTTTAAGGCCTTTTGATTTGGGTTGTAGATGGCTGCTCTCTCCTGTGTCTTCACGTGGTCTTTCCTCCGTATCTATGTGTTTATGTCCAAATGTCCTCTTCATATGAGAACACCTGTCTTAATGGATAAGACCTCATCCTAATAACTTCATTTTAACTCAATCACCTAGTTAATAAGCCTGTTTCCGAATACAGTCACAATTTGAGGTGTTAGGATATAAAATTTCAACATATGACGTTGCAGATATTTTAAATCCCAATTAGGAGGAAGAGCTACTTCCAAGCTCACTCATGTCGTTGTGGGTTGTGTCTAGTTTTTCATAAACTATTGGACTTAAGAGGCCTCAGTTCCTCACTGGTTGTGGGCCAGGGGCCACTTTCGGTTCTTTGTCACATGAGTTCTCAAGCCGGCAGCTGTCTGCTCTCAGAAGGAGCAAGCAGGAGATCAAGAGGGGGAGGCCGAGGCAGGAGTCACAGTCCTTTTGTACCCTACTGTCAGAAGTGAAATCCTATCATGTCGGCAGATTTTATTCATTAATAGTGAGTTGATAGGTCCAGTCCACAGTCAAAGAAAGGGCATTACATGAAGGTATGGATATGAAGAAGGAGGAATGATTGGAGGTTGTTTTAGAGGCTGCTTGCCACAGAAGAAAACTGACTGTCCCTAAAGTCAACTGGGAAGAGGAAGCAGCCACTGAGCTGTGTTTTCAAAGTTGACAAAAGTCCATGATGAGACAAAGTTAAAAAATACATTCCAAGTGAAGAGGAAATTGTGTCCTAAAGGTATATTAGCCTGTCAGGCTGCCATAACAAAATACCGCAGACTAGGAAGTTTAAACAACAGAAATTTATTTTCTCATAGTTTGGGAGGCACAGGCAAGGTGGGTTTCTGGTGAGGCCTCTCTTTCCGGCTTAAAGATGGCTATCTTGTCACCGAGTCCTTGTGTGGACTTTCCTGTGAGTGTGTGTGTATTCCTGGTGTCTCTCTTTCTTCCTATATGGACACCAGTCATGTAGGATTAGGGCAGCCACCACAATGCCTGGCTATTTTTTGTTGCAGTTTGGCCCAGGCCAGGTTTGAACTCACCACCCTTGGTATATGGGGCCAGCGCCCTACTCACAGAGCCACAGGTGCTGCCCAGGTAAGATAACTTTTATACTTAACAGATCACCAAGCATTTTAAAATACCTGTACCCATTTATATTGGATGCCATAAAATAAGGGGCATTGTAAATAGTCAGTGAAAGTGTTGATGATGTATTTATATTAAAATTTCTATTTCTAATCATATTGCAAGCTAAATATCATTTAGAGATATTATAACTTTGTTAGCTTTTTCTTTTGTGTTAATGTATTCTATATACTATTTACTACTATGATAAAGTAAGTATTACACTTGCTTTTTTCCAGTTTGAAGATTATTATCTAAACTACATTTGCTTATAATATGTAATAAATTCTATAAGGATATATGTCCAACCCTTAGAAAATATTTTATGGCACTTTATCATATATTGCAAGTATAGTTGTATTTGTTTCTGGTACTAGATTAACTTATGTTACATTATATCTCAAACTGAAAATGCCTAAAATCATTTTTTCTGACAATTCCTTATGTATTCCTGATCTCAGCTAATGGCACTTGTGTCTATGCTGCCCATCTAAACCAGACTTCAAAGTCACCAAGTCTTGCCCGTTACAGTAATAATATTTCATGATAATGTCATTGCTCCTCTTTGTCCTGTCTTGACCAGTGCCCCGTGTTTGTAAGGGGTAATTAATTTATTATAAAATGATAATGAGTACCTATGGTAGACAGAATAATGACTAGGTTCCCCATAATATGTCTATATCCTAATGCCCCCCAAACTGTGAATATGTTACTTACATGGCTAAAGAGACTTTGCAGATGCAGCTAAGGGCACTAAATTCAATGGGGAGACTGTCTTGGTTTTCTGGGTGGGCCCCATGTAATCACAAGGGTCCTCCTAAGAAAAAGGTGGGAGGGTCAGATTAAAAAGAGAAGCAAATGAGACCTTGGAAAAAGAGGAAGAGGTAGAGTATGAGAAGAGAGAGAGAAGGAGAGAGATTTAGAGGATGCTAAGTTTTGGCTTTGAAGATGGGATAAGAGGCCACCAGGGAAGGAATGTGGACAACTTACAGAAGCTGAAAGGCAAGGAAACAATCATCCTCTAGAGCCTCCAGCAAGAACATAGGCCCAACCACATATTAATTTGAGCCCAGTAAGACCCATTTTGGACTTCTGACCTCCTTAGCTGTATAATAATAAATTTGTGTTATAGTAAGCCCTATGTTTGTAGTAATTTGTTATAGCAGTGATAGGAAATGATTACTGTACTATCACCAACATCCATCCTTGCTCCATATTTCTATCCCAGGTTTTCATATGGACAAAACTAAACAACCATTCCAATAAACAAAAGCCTTAGAGATTTTAAGAAAATGTAGTGGTCATGTCCTGTCTTCTAGGCACTGTTCCAGGTGCCAAAAATAGAAAAATGAATTAAAGCTAGTTCCTGCTCTAGAAAAGTTCCCAGTTTAATGGTGGAGAAGAGCATATAACCATGGTCATATACATAACCACACCATCAAAGTTGAGGTCCTACTGTGTGTGAGTTGCTATAGCTTCGAGAATGAACACAATAGACATGAACCTTGCCCTCAGGTAGTTTATCTGCCTGAGAGAGGAGCCAGGGAACTAATTATTACAAGTCTTTTCCTCATGGTCTTCAGAAGAAACCACCCCTACCGACACTTTGATTTTTGACTTCCAGCCTCTAGAACTGTGTTCTGTTTTCTGAACCACCCCGTTTGTGGCTCAGGCAGCCCTAGAAAATGAGGATAAGTAGTTAAATACGTTAAAGAGAATTTAACTTATTTCTCTGTTGCAGTGTCCCCAGAAGCTCAGATATGCTATTGTGCTCTGAAGTCCCCTGAGAGCTGATCACACGTGCATCACATCCCAAATGTGAGGACAGAGTACTTTTTGTTTGGCACAGAGCTTTCCACGAGGCTGATGTTTCATGGTGGTGACTCAGGGAAATGTTGAATTTATTTCTCTTGAGGAAGTGGCCATGCTGCGGGGCCCACAGGTGCAGAAAAGTCAGCCTCAAAGAACTGAGCTACTTTCAGTATCGGTAGAGGCAGAGGAGAAAATTTTTGAATGTTTTAGTTCAAATCCATCACACCTCTGGTTGAGGGGAGGGGCTACAGCTCCAAGGAAATAATCCATGGAAGTTATCAGGAATCCTTTTCTTGGTCCATGAATCCTTTGGATCCTTGTTATTTTACATCACTGACTCAGAAGCAACCATTAGAAAGGGAAAAACCAGCAAGTCCCGTGTTGTCTTTCTTAAGGGAAAGACAGGAAATGTAGAAGAAAAATATGCAAGGGTGATTCTATCAAGTTGAACACACTTCTCTGTGTTGGCCTTGCAAGGACTCCACTTGTTCCCACTGTCGTTTGCTCACACCTTGACGAAAACTGACCCACCTTTCTTGAAATGGAACATTGGGAGAGAAATGTTTCAAGCTATTATCAATGCTTTAAAAAGTGACTATAAAACCTTAACTGGTGTATTTCAGTTATCAAACATACACACCCAGAGTGAAGAGCGTGGGAACTCGATGAACACAGACCTTGCAAACATTTGCAGTATTGCAATACTTCAATGTCTTGTTTATCTGAAGCGCTTTATGGTATTTAAGGCTGGACTTACTCATGTAAAAACTTTAGACTTGACATTTAATCTGTATATAATTGTGATGTATGTTCATGACTACACCCAGTGAGAAGTTGGGATCATGCAGACAAAACATTTCTCAATCTCTGTTTTGTATTTTTAAGTCATTATCTGTAAACTCTACCCATCCTTCATAGCCTATTGAAGTTCTCGTCTCATTCCTGAAGGTGACACAGCTATCCCTGAAAACCTGGGCATCTCTTACCCTGATTACTCATCCAACGTTTGCTGCCAACCTCAACAATGCCCCATAACTGTTGTCTGTTAAAGCCAGTAACCACTTCAAACAAGAATTCTGTTTCACTGACTCTGCTTCCAGAGTTTCTGATTTATCAGGGCTATGTAAGTTGAAAAATCTGTATTTTTAATAGGTGAGTCTAATGATCATCTTGACTTGAGAATCGAAACTATTCATTTGGCATTTACCTTCTAAATGAGTGAACTCGTGTGGTGTGAGCCTTTCTTGTCTTGCTTCTTTGTTTTCTTCGGTGGATTAAATTATTTAAATTTAAGAACTATGTTTATGAGCTCTGGAAAGTTATTTTAACACTATTTTTTAATCTTTGTAGGTGTAGTTTTGATTATTCTTTGTTGGCAATATCTGTCATCTTTGGCAGTTCTGTTTGGCTAGAAGAATATTCATCTTGGTGTGGGGTGGTTATTTTTTAATCTGGCTGCTGGGGATGTTTGTGATGTTCATAGCCTGTCCCTGATTCTAGTTGCCTGAGTTAGCTCTGGGGACCCTTGAGTTGCTGGAATGGAGGAAGTTACAGCCCTTTGAGTTCCTGCTGGAAAATTGTCTTACTCAGCTTAGCTATCAAGAGAAAGTCACTTCTCTATAAAGCTGCAACAGGCTTGGCCAGCTTCAAGGGCTGAGAGGATCTGGGCCCACCTGTTCCTCTCTTCCAATCTCTTCCAAAGCCAAAGAGACTAGCAGGTGCCTCCAAGATCATCAAGTTCATACAGTGCCCTATAGGTGTTGCCTAATGTCTCAAACCACACCTTCTCCAAGAAGCAGGGTGCTCTGATTTTTGCCCCTAGTTTCATCACTACTGCTGCATGGTAATCAGATTGTCACTGGCTTTCTCCAGCTTGATTCATGCAGTTTTAGAGGCCTGTGTGCAACCCCCAGGCCTCAGCTATCACCCTGCCCCCAAATGTGCTTTGCTTAAGACAGGTAGCTAAATGGAAGTTGAGTAGGAAATTAGGACACTGCTGGGTAGGCGCTCAGTTCACCACGTTCATGAAATATTCTCATTGTTATTGAACTTTCCTCATGTATATGTTTCATTTCTCCAGCTAAGAGGCTTTAGATGTACCCTCTATCAGTTCATGTGGGTACATCTATCAGTCCACTATAACAAAATACCTTAGATAGGGTACTTCATAAGCATAGAGCTATTGCTCACAGTTCTGGAGGCTTGCAAGTCCAAGGTCAAGGTGGCAGCAGATTCAGTGTCTGATAAGGGCTCACTCTCTGCTTCCAAGATGGCACCTTGTAGCTTTACCCTCATAGGACAGGAGAAGGGATACAAATGCGTTCATGAAGGTGAGCCCTGAAGACCTACTCACCTCCCAAAGGCCCCACTTTTGGTGATTAAGATAGTCCATAGCACCCCTTAACCTCATCATCCCTCATTTTCCTTATTTTTGAAGGCAGAAATGATAATAACCTCCACATAAAATTAGTGTTTAAATCACAGCTTCCACTTATTGTACATCCTTTCTGTGCTAGGCACCTAGCTAAGTGCCTTACGTGTATGAATGCCAAATGAGATAATTCAAATAAATCACTTAGCTTGCTGCCAGGCACCGGTGGGTGCCCCATGCATGCCTGTGGTTCTGTTTTGCTGTTGTTCTTAGCTGCTGACCTCCATGGGAGTAGATACTGCCCTGCACATTCTTAGAGTCCTTTTTCCGTGCTGCATTTGCATGGAAGCACTCAACATATTTGTTGGTCGACTAGCTAAATAAATCATATGCTTCCAAATGGCAATGCCCTATTTTCTCTACACTTGGTGAACTCAACTAATTTTACATGTTTCTAAAAGGCTTAGCTAAAAGTTCGCTTCTTTTGCAAAACTACATGCAATTTCTATCCTCTGATGGAATTTCATCTACACACCTTATAGGTTAGTCACTCCGGTTCTGCCTTATATGCAAGTTGCTTACACACAGGAACTATTTTTCTTACTAGAATCCACCCCTTTTCTGCTCTAAGTCAAGGAGTGGCTAGAATTCTGCCCCTAAAACTTGGGAGAATTTTCACAGAGAAAAAAAAAATCATTTCATTCAGAGAAAAACCCAACAAGTTGGGAGTGGGTTATGTGAAACCAGACAACTTTGCAAGTTAGAATGCACACACAGGAACAATATGATAGAACATTCTGGTTAGAGTGTTGCATTAACCTGCTTTAAGCATATTGTTCTCTTTTCTTTAAGTGATTTTTTTCCTCTTATCCTCCTATGTTAACCTACTCTAATAATTTATTGTTAGCATTCCTATTTCAATTAAACTCAGATTTTCTTAAAAAATCAGTATTTTAGTATAGATACCTCTTATTTTTATAAAAAGCTTTCATTTATAAGGAATTATGTTTTGGAGCACAGCTTTTCATGAATTGGAATTGGATTCCAATTGATCAGTAGCTACAGAGATTCTGTTTAGTAAAATACAAATTCCTTGATTATTTGGTGTGAGCTCTACCCTATGGTAGAAACTTCTAGGATAAACAAGCATGAGTCCCCATGTCAAGTCATTAGAAGATGGGAACATAAGAGTGTGGATTTGGACATCCCCCAAACCAGGCTTTGCATCCTGAAATACCACCTATACACCATCTGAATCAATAACGATCCTGGCATAAGGAATTAAAAGTCTTGCGAAAATTCACTCAAATGTTACTCTCTTGGAAGACAAGATCCAGCGTGACCTGCTTTTGAAAATTCCACAATGCCCAGCACAGTATCTTATTACAAATGTTGAAGCCGACCCCTTCCAGAGTGTGAAGTTATCACTGAAACGTGGCTGCCCCACAGGGAAAAACATTTCTCGACCTTCTCACAGTTAGGTGTGGTTGTATCCTTTGTTAATTCCAACAGTATGTGAACTGAAGACCGTTAAAAACAGGTACACCTTCTCAAATATTTTTTTTTCCATCTATCTTGGATAAACGCAGAGGACTCAAAGCTCTAGAAGATGGTGTAGATACAACATAGAAAGATTCTGGCCCCCTGAATCCTGAAGTCACACACTATTTCCATGAATAAAAATTAAGCCTTTAAGGCAGGAAGGTCTAATCTTTTTTTTTTTTCCTACTGTACATTGGAAGAATAAGAATTGTCTTGAGCCACACATTAAATATACAAAACTAATGAGACCTGATTAGCAAAAGATAAATAAAGTTCTGGGCATACTTTTCCTGCTATCAGACAGATAAGCAAAAAAGTCCTCACAAAGTCAGCATGTGGCCCCTGGCCTTATTTGGTACATGAGCTTACATTGCCTTACCTAATATTGCTATTCAACAAATTTGTTGAAGAAATAAATGAGCTATATAATGAAATCACCCCCAATACAGTACTATTTATACCTAACTATGGATGTATAATAAACACATCCATCTTATTTCAACAATCTGTCTGTGGTCTCACATTGAAAAGTGGGGCAGTGGGATGGAGTAGGTCTAAGCCAATATAGTAGCAGCTTTTTCTTTTTATGTTTTTAAAAAGACATCAAGCTCTGTTGTGAAAAAAAAAAATAATAAAAGCAGCAAGCACAAGAACCACAAAGTAAAGTGGGGGTGGGGAGGCTCATCTATTGTTGGCAGGTTTCATTTTAGCAGTTGGTGAACAAATGAAATAAAAAGCATTCACTTGTGTGTTTTCTGTTCAGACTACTATGTATTTTTGTCTTTTTAGAGCAATATGTGGGATTGCAAAATATAGTCAATAATTCCCTTACGGAACTGAAAGAGAATTAGAAAAGGCTGCTAATGGCTTTTGTTATTTAGAAGTATAATGTCTTCCAGGGAGTTATTTTATGGATGAAGTGTCTGGAATTGGTTATGATTATAGATTTTTTTTTCCTCTCTTTTTTCTTCCCTTCTTTTCCTTTTTTTAACTAAAAGAACTTAAACATGATATTTAAAAAAAAAACTCATTTTATCTTGTGATAGAAATGTCAGCCCCATTTCAATTCACTCTTGGCTCTTGGGCTTCCCCTAAAAGGAATGACTTTTACGCATAACAATAGCCTTGTTTTTATAAGTGGTTGGTAATATCTGCAAATGTGTAAGGCATTCATTTTCCAGGAGCTCTTTTCTCCCTAGTAACACACCAGGAAATATCACAGTGTTGTTGTTTGAATTCTTTCTTTTGCTCTGACTCCCAGATGAATTGAAATTCAACTTCACAGTCAAATGAGTAGCCATTTAAAGCTCAGGTGTGTATTTCTTAAGACCCTCTCAAAGGACATAAAACTGTTGATGTCTTTCCTAAAGAGAGCAAACTGAATTTTAATTGGATCTCACCTCTCCCAAGAGATCATTATACCTCTCCTCTAAGGCCATATATTATAAAGTTTCAGTATGAATTGGAACATGAAGCCTGCGTTTGGGTTTAAGGTTTAAAATCAAAGTTATACCAACTGACACCCCACTCCTTTCAGCAACACCCCAATCAAAATTTTATTTAATCTGAGTCTCTCAGAAAACGAAAACACACGTGCATGCATATAACTTGCATGTCAAAATTACATAAACTTTCAGATTATTAAGTATAGTTTGTTTTTTCAGGAAGTGTTTCAAATCGCATTAGTTTCAAGTTTTTCTTGTCTCAACCCTACCCTAACCTTGTCGGATAGATTTAAAAAATGAAGCGAAGTGGTGGAAGTGTTTAGATATTTGCTAAAGACCTGCTGACTGAGAACTGGGTCGGGGGTGGGGGGACCCTTTTGAGACACTGAATGAATCTTCTCATCAGGGAGCAGAGACGGTATGGAAGACCAGGGATGGACACAGGGCCCTCTGAGAGCTAATCTCCCTCTGACCTTAAAAGCCAGCAAGACAGCATCAAGAAGGAAACAGAAGGCTTGTGGGACCTAATTCACCAACACTAAGCAACCCAGCCATGTGTTTCTTTGTTCTTTACAGTTTAAGAATCTCTGTAAATTTCCTGATGTAAATTAAGACTATGAGGACTAAAGTGAAAAATTCTGTGAAAACATCCCGGAGAGTGCTTAAGTGTGGAATTCATACTTTAAATCTCTCGAAAGGCCATGTTACGGTTCCTGCTTCAGTGCCATAACAAAGCACACCTTTGTATATTATATATCGTTAAGACTAGTCTTTTTCAAAAACATTTTTTTCCTAAAAAACATAAGGTGGTATCTTTATTATAGATTTGGTTATTTTTAGAAAATTTTATATTTTTTTGCCTTTAAACTTGTAGACAGAGACCTGAACTGACTACCTGACCTTGTAGTCCCTTAGTTTTTCTGAGACCTGTTGCCCCCCCCCCCATTATAACATTGGGGGTTTAAGTAAGTAATTGCCAGACCAGTTATAGTTATAAGATTTTATGGTTCTAAATTTCAACTGTCATTTTTTAAAAAAAAATTTATGTAAGACTCCAAGTCACCAGTCAGCATACATCCCTGGATTTCAGCATTTTTCTGCCATGATGTAGACAAATATTTGGATTACACACTCAGCAGACTCAGCGCTGGAATCTTAAACAGGCGTCAGCTTGTCCATTTATTTCTACTTAATTATTCTCTACTAAATGTGCTTCTCTTTCATTTAAAAATAATCTGTCAATTGCATTGATAAATTCCTAGTTAGTGGGCACAAAACTTTGACCTTGTCTTCAGTTGTTGATCCCCCATGTCCCTAATAGTAAGTTAGTCACACAATTCTGTTAGATGAACCTCTAGTTTTACAAAATGGAATTGCAGAATTGGAAGTGACTGCATTTACTGGTTCACAGATTTTTACAGAATTGCTTTGAGGATCTTAAGAAACATAACCACCATCTTCCCAGAAAAAAAAAAAAAAGAATTTTGCATGTGATTTCCAGGGACTTCATAAAGTTCACCCATAAAGTTCAAATTAAGACTTCCTCAACTAGAGGAGGAGGAAGATGGTGGAGACGGTATGGAAGACCACAGATGGACACAGGGCCCTCTGAGAGTTAATCTCCCTCTGACCTTACAAACTAGCAAGACAGTATCAAAAACAGTAGAGACAGTGTCTTTACAGACAGGCTGGTGAAATTGAGGAGCGAAGACTCCAGGCATCTCTGATTTGTGGGCTCTGCCAAGAAACATCCCTTGGGGGCCTAGGGAGGCAGCAGGACACTTAAAGACCCTAAGACAAGGATGAAAGCAGTGAAGAAGCAGCAAGTACTTGCATTTGGGGGAGGTGGTGGTACTGCTGGCTGCAGCCAGGACACTTTGCAGAAAGAGAAGCCCTGCTCTGTGGAGTGTTTTTGAACCTGGGGACTTGGTTAAGTTATGTTGGGTGAGTGATTTTGAACAGGCCCAGTGGCCAGGACTGAGCCACCCAGGCAGAGTGGAGCTTTCATTGTTTAGCTGCAGGCTGGTGGCAGCTGTGTGGGAAGGCTGCCTCGTAGGCTTGGCCTGCAGGGTTCTAGTGCGAGGCCACTTCTGGTGAACCTGATAAGTAGGGCAGCCACTCCTGGGAAGATTTGAGCAGCACACCCAGGAAAGCCCCTGGGTAGCCAAGGGACACAGTTTGTAAAGGTCAAGGCATGTCAATTAAGTGGGCCAAGGAGAGCTTCAGACTTCCAAACCTGTGGGGTTTGAGGGCAAGGAAGTAAGGAAGATGGGACACAGTCTCCTCAGCAAGGCAGTCTCCATCTTATGCAGTTGTATCAGTGCGGTGATTAGCATCTCATACCCCAGAAGATCACCTGTTGCCCAGGCAATATACAACAAGATATATAAGAGATTATTCTCTCTCTCTCTCTCTCTATCTCTCTCTCTATATATACATAGAGAGAGAGAGAGAGTGAGAGAGAGAGATAGCATCTCATGATTATCATATTATGTGATTAGCATCTCTTAGTATATAAGAGATTACTCTCTCTCTCTCTTTACACACACACACACATATATATATATATATGTAGGGAGAGAGAGAGTGAGAGAGAGAGATATATCACTTTTTCCACCTAGATTTTTTCTTCTTTTTTCTTGTGTAATTATAATTTTTCATTATTTCCTTCTTTAATAATAAGGGTTTCATTTTTTCTAGTTTTCTTGCCCTGTTATTGTCCCCCCCCCCCATTATACCCGTTAAGGTTGTTTGTTTTACTTTGACTTACAGTATTTTTGTTTTTCTTCTCTCTTGGTAGGAGTGGGATCTTGTGTCTCCTCAGGCTGGCAAAGAGCTCCAAACCTTGAGGGAACCACCCAACCCAGCCCCCTAGAGGTTGGGATTTGTGGGTGTGGGTCAAAGTACCCTACTGCACACCACTCTTATTCCCTTCTTTCTCTTTTTGTCCCTCTCTTCTTTTTGTCAATTTTCCCTTTGACTCCGCCTCTTTCCTTTCTATTTTTTCTTCTTTTAGCTTTTATCCCCCCCCCTTTTTTGTAGTTTTTGGCTGGGGCTGGGTTGAACCCACCACCTCCAGCTATGGGGCCAGCACCCTACTTCTTTGAGCCACAGGTGCTGCCCAGCTTTTATCCCTTCTTGCTCTTCACTTTTCTCTTCTTTTTAGTACTTTACCAAAAGACACTTTCAACTCCTTAGATCAGAGGCACAGTAACTTTAAGAGCAGGAGGAAGTGAAAGAAAAAAGAAATGTAGACAGCCATTGCAGTACATTGAGCTCCATAGAGACAGTGCCGGGGCAAGTGAGAGCCGGACGGGCACTGGGTGACTCCGTGCCTCGCTGAGGAAAAATAACTAAACATGGGCAAAGGAGATCCTAAGAAGCCGAGAGGCAGAATGTCATCATATGCATTCTTTGTGCAAACCTGTCAGGAGGAGCACAAGGAGAAGCACTTAAATGCTTCAGTTAACTTCTCAGAGTTTTCTAAGAAGTGCTCAGATAGGTGGAAGACCATGTCTGCTAAAGAGAAAGGAAAATTTGAAGATATGGCAAAGGCGGACAAGGCCCGTTATGAAAGAGAAATGAAAACCTATATCCCTCCTAAAGGGAAAACAAAAAGAAGTTCAAGGATCCCAATGCACCCAAGAGGCCTCCTTCGGCCTTTTTCTTGTTCTGTTCTGAGTATTGCCCAAACATCAAAGGAGAACATCCCAGCCCATCCATTGGTGATGTTGCAAAGAAGCTGGGAGAGATGTGGAATATAACACTGCTGCGTGTGACAAGCAGCCTTATGAAAAGAAGGCTGCAAAGCTGAAGGGAAAATACGAAAAGGATATTGCTGCATACCGAGCTAAAGGACAGCCTGATGCAGCAAAAAAGGGAGTCATCAAGGCTGAAAAAAGCAAGAAAAAGAAGGAAGAGGAGGAAGAGGAGGAAGGTGAAGAGGATGAAGAGGAGGAAGATGAAGAGGATGAAGGTGGTGATGAAGAAGATGATGAATAAGTTGGTTCTAGTGCAGTTATTTTTTCTTGTCTATAAAGCATTTAACCCCCTTGTACAAAACTCACTCCTTTTAAAGAAAACAATTGGAATATAAGGCTGTGTAAGATTTGTTTTTAAACTGTACAGTGTCTTTTTTTGTATAGTTAACACACTACCGAATATGTCTTTACATAGCCCTGTCCTGGTGGTATTTTCAGTAGCCACTAACCTGGCCTGGTGCAGTATGGGGGTTGTAAGTTGGCATGGAAATTTAAAGCAGGTTCCTGTTGGTGCACAGCACAAATTAGTTATATATGGGGATGGTAGTTTTTTCATCTTCAGTTGTCTCTGATGCAGCTTATATGAAATAATTGTTGTTCTGTTAACTGAATACCACTCTGTAATTGCAAAAAAAAAAAAAAGTTGCAGCTGTTTTGTTGACATTCTGAATACTTCTAAGTAAATACAATTTTTTTTATTAAAAAAAAGAGAAAAAAGTAATGCAAGGAAATAGACAAAGAAATCCTAGCATCATAAAAAACCAGAACAGAGCAACCCCCCAAGGGATCATGAGGTAGCTACTGCATAGGATTCCATCTATAAAGAGATATTAGAAATGACAGAAAGGGTGTTTAAAATATGGATGGTAAAAACAATGAAGAAAATTGCTGAGAAAATGGAAAATAACCAAAAGGAAATACAAAAACAGAATCAAATAAGACATGAAGGATATGAAGAATATAGAAAGGGTATAGTGAAGCTTAAGGAATTGAAGCAGTCAATTAGGAATCCTTTTTTTGGGGGGGACATAGTCTTACTATGTCAACTTTGATAGAGTGCTGTGGCATCACAGGCTCACAGCAACCTCAAACTCTTGGGCTTAAACAATTCTCTTGCCTCAGCTTCCCAAGTAGATGAGACTATAGGCGCCTGACACAATGCCAGACTATTTTTTGGTTTTAGTTGTCATTGTTTGGCATGTCCAGGCTGGGCTCAGACTCACCAGGTCCAGTGTATGTGGCTGGCACCCTAGCTGCTGAGCTATAGGCACTGAGCCTTAGTTAGGGATCTTAGAGATGCAGTAGAAAGTATCAATAACAGATTACACCATGCAGAAGAAAGAATCTCAAAGGTAGAGGATAAAGCTCTTGAGCTAACACAGGCAGCTAGAGACAGAAAAAAAAGAGAAAAGAAAGCAGAACCTTCACTGAGTGAATATGGGACTTCATAAAGCATTCAAACATAGAATTATAGATATCCCAGAAAGGGAAGAAAAATGTCCCAAAAGAATGGAAACCCTACGAGAGGATATCATAAACGAAAATTTCCCAAGTATTATCAAAGATTCTGACACATTCCTTTTAGAGGGATATTGAACACCAGGTTGTCTGAACTCAAACAGAGCTTCTCCAAAACACATTGTCATGAACCTGTCTAAAGTCAAGATGAAAGAGAAGATTCTGCAAGCAGCCAGGAGTAAGTGCCAATTGACCTACAGGTGCAAATCCATTAGGCTGATTGTGATTTATCAAACGAAACTTTTCAAGCCAGAAGAGAATGAATGGTCATCTAACTTTAACCTAATTAAACAAAATAATTTTCAGCTCAGAATTCTATATCCTGCTAAGCTTAGCTTAAATATTGATGGAAAAATCAAATCTTTTACTGATAGGAAAACATTGAAGAAGTTTGCCAAAATAAGACCAGCTCCACAGGAAATACTTAGACCTATTTTGCACATTGTTCATCACAATGGACCACCAACAAACTAAACATCCAGAAGCTAAAGGATGAAATCTAGCTTCTATAATGATGCAAAAGATAAAACTAAGCAATGGACTTTCACAAAATAAGATGAATAGAACTCCACCACACTTATCAGTTCTCTCAAGAAATGATAATGGCTTGAATTCTTCAGTGAAGAGGCATAGGCTGGCTGGTTGGATAAAAAAGCACAAGCCATCCATTTGCTGCCTTCAGGAGATACACTTAGCCTTGATGGACAAAGTAAAACTCAGGGTTAAGTGATGGAAAACAGTTTTTTAAGCAAATGTGAATCAGAACAAAAAAGGATTGCAATCTTATTTTCAGATACGAGTGGATTTAAAGCAACTAAAGTCAAAAAATACAATGATGGACACTTTATATTAGTCAAAGGAGCAACAAGAGGATATTTCAATTCCAAATATTTTTGCACCCAGATTATTAAATGGACCCAGATTATTGAAACAGACCTTAATTAGTCTGACCAATATGATATCCTATAACACCATAATAGCAGGGGACTTTAACACTCCTCTAACAGAGCTGGACAGATCCTCTAATCAGAAAGTAAACAAAGATACAAGAGGCTTAAATGTGAACCTAGAACTGCTGTGCTTAATAGATGTATACAGAACACTTCATCCCAAAGCTAAAGAAAATATATTCTTTCTGTCAGCCAATAGAACATTCTCCAAAATAGATCAATCCTAGGACACAAATCAAACCTCAACAAAATCAAAAGAATTGAAATTATAACTTGTATCTTCTCAGACCACAAGGCAATAAAGTTGGAATTCAACTCCAACAAAAATGTTCATCTCCATACAAAGGCATGGAGATTAAACAACCTTATGCTGAATTACAGTTGGGTCTAGGAAGAGGTAAAAGAGGAAATCATTAACTTCCTTAAGGATAACAACAATGAAGACACAAGTTATCAAAACTTGTGGGACACTGCAAAAATAGTCCTAAGAGGGAAATTTATCACATTAGATTCCTACATCCAAAAACAGAAAGGGAGCACATTGACAACCTAATGAATTATGTTAAACAATGGAAAAGGAGGAGAAATCCAATCTCAGACCTAGCAGAAGAAAAGAAGTAACCAAAATTAAATCAGAAATGAATGAAGTTTAATATAAAAGAATCATTCAGAAAATTAATAAAACAAAAAATTGATTATTTGAAAAGATAAATAAAGTTGATAAACCATTGGCCAGATTAAGCAGAAATAGAAAAATAATATCTTTAATAACCACAATCATAAATGAAAAGAGGAAAATAACAATACCACAGACATACAAGGTATTATTTCTGATTACTACCAAAACTCTGTACCCAGAAATTTGACGATGTGGAGGAAATGGACCAATTCCTGGAATTGCACCATCTTCCTAGACTTAACCAAGGAGAAATAGATCTCTTGAAGAGACCAATATCAAGCACTGAGAATACAGAAACAATAAAAAGGCTTACAACAACAACAAAAAGCCCAGGACCAGATGGCTTCACATCAGAATTCTACCACACCTTCAAAGATGAGCTTGCAGAACCTATTCTAAAACATTGAGAAGGAAAGAATTTCCCCTCAACACATTCTATGAAGAAAACATCTGAAAACTATAACCTAATAACAGCCTAAGAATATGGGGAGAAGGGAGGGACTGGGGAGAGGGGAATGGGTGGAGGGAGAGGGATTGGAGGGATCACTTCTGTGGTTTATCTTACAAGGGTACAAGTGAATCTTTCTAAGAGTAGAATATGAACATTTTAACACAATAACTAAGAAAATGACACGAAGGCTATGTTAACCATTTTGATGGAAGTGTTTTGGATTATGTGTGAAAATACCACACTGTACCCCAGAAGTGCATTAATGTACATAGTTACCATTCAATAAAAAAGAAAAAAAAAGGAAACATCTGATTCCAAAACCAGAAAAGGACCCAACCTAAAAGGAGATCTACAGACCAATTTCACTAATAAATATTGATACAAAAATACTCAATATAATCTTAGCTAATAAATTGCAGCTGTACATTAAAAAAATTGTACATTACAATCAAGTAGGCTTCATCCAAGCAATGCAAGGCTGGATTAATAAACACAAATCCATAAATGTAATGCATCATATCAATAGAAGCAAAAATAAAGACCATATGATCCTCTCAATAGATGCAGAAAAAGCATTTGACAAAATTCAGCATCCTTTTCTAATTAGAACACTTAAGAAAATAGGCAGAGTGGTACATTTCTCAAGCCTATTGAAGCCAGCTATGACAAAATTCACAGCTAATATCATACTATATAGAGTAAAATTGAAAGATTTTCTACTTAGAACTGGAACCAGATAAGAATGTTCACTATGGCCACAATTATTCAAAATCATGCTGGAAGTTCTTGCCAATGCAATCAGGCAAGAGAAGGATCTAAAGGGCATCCAAATGGGGGCAGAGGAGGTCAAACTCTAGCTCTTTACTGATGATACAATCTTATACTTAGAAAAGCCCAGAGACACAACCACAAAACTCCTGGAAGTGATCAGGAAATACAGTAACATCTCAGGGTATAAAATCAACATCCACAATCAGTAGCCTTGGTACAGGCTAATAATAGCCTAGTTGAGAAAGAAGCAAATTAAGGACAAAATTCTCTTCACAGTTGCTTTAAAGAAAATGTAATACTTAGGAATATACCTAACAAAAGAGATGAAAGATCTTTTCAAAGAGAATTATGAAACCCTAAGGAAAGAAACTGCAGAAAACTCTAACAAATGGAAGAACATACCATGCTCTTGGCTGGGAAGAATCAACATTGTCAAAATGTCTATTCTACCCAAAGTGATCTACAGATTCAATGCAATCCCCACTAAAGTACCAACATTATATTTTGAAGAACTGGAAAAAATTAGTACTTCGTTTTGGGTGGAATGAGAAAAAACCCATATAGCTAAGGCTACTCTTAGTAATAAAAACAAAGTTGGAGGCATCACTCTACCAGACTTCAGGCTATATTACAAGTCAATAGTGATAAAGCAGCATGGTATTGGCACAAAAATAGAGATATAGGCATATGGAACAGAATAGAAAATCTATTAGATTTTCTGTAATAGAAATCTACAGTTGAAACCAGTCTCTACTTGCCATTTGATCTTTGATAAACCAAACAAAAGCATAGAGTGGGCAAAAGAATCCCTATTCAACAAATGGTGCTGGGAGAACTGGATGTGATGGCTCATTCCTGTATTCCTAGCACTCTGGGAGGCTGAAGCAGGAGAATCACTTGAGCTCAGGGGTTTAAGACCAGCCTGAGCAAGAGCAAGGCCCCATCTCTACTAATAATAGAAAAACTAGCCAGGCATTATGGCTTGGGTGCCTGTAGTCCCAGCTACTTGGGAGGCTGAGGCAGGAGGATCTCTTGAGCTGAAGAGTTATGATGCTGTGCCCTCTATCCAGGGTGACAGAGTGAGACTCTGTCTCAAAAAAAAAAAAAAAATCCTGTCATCCCATTTTCTTTCATTCTTTCTAATAATAATACAATGCTGTTGTTTTAATTCCCACAGTACTTTTACTTTAAAGAACAGAAGCATGTTAGAGGCTCTGCCTCTCTAAGTCATAAATCCCTAAAATAGAAGGTTCATGATGGAGAGAAGGATTTGTATAAAGAAACAGACACCCTTGCTAATCATTGGTGAAGCTGGGACTAAACCCATTCTGGGATTACAGGTATGAAAGGAGAAAGGCAGAGGAAGGACAGGAAGAAAACATGCGGTGTGAAATAAAAAAGATGTCATTTCAAATCTAATTCAGCCATTTACTGCTTGTTGGATATATGTTAAGGTAAAGATCACATATGTTGAGGTAAAGACCACATGTAAAAGACTTAAACCCGACCTACACCTTTCACTCTTTATGAAAAATCGGCTCAAGATGGATAAAAGACTTAAACTAAGACACAAAGTGATAAAAATCTTGGAATTAAGTGTGGGGGAAACTCTTGATGATGTTGGAGAAGGGAAAGATTTTATGAGAAAGACTTCAGTGGCCTTTGCGACAATGACAAAAAGTAACAAGTGGGACTTAATTAACCTGAAAAGCTTCTGCACAACTAAGGGCACAACAAGTAAAGCCAAAAAAAAAAAACAAAAAAAACAAAAAAAACAAAAAAACAGAAAACAAACAACAACTTCAGAATGGAAAAAGATATTTGCAAGGTCTGAATCTGACAAAGTGTTGATAACTAGAATCTACAGAGAACTCAAATTAATCAAAAAAAGAAATAATCCCATCTACCACTGGGCAAGAGACATGAACAGAACCTTCTCTGATGAAGACAGACAAATGGCTAACAAACATTTGAAAAAATGTTCATCTTCCCTGATCATCAGAGAAATGCAAATCAAAACCACCTTGAAATATCACCTATACATAGTGAGAATAGCCCACATCACAAAGTCTCAAAGCTGCAGATGCTGGCATGGATGAGGAGAGAAGGGAACACTTTCACAAATAGACTGCAAACTAATATAGTCTTTTTAAAAGGAAGTATGGAGAATACTCAAAGAACTCAAATTAGACCTCCCATTTGATCCTACAATCCCATCACTAGACATCTCCTAGGAGAAAAAAAAATTCTTTTTATAATAAGGACATTTGCACTAGACTGTTTATTGCAGCTCAATTCACAATCTCCCAAATGTGGAAACAATCTAAGAACCCACCAACCCAGGAATGGATTAACAAGCTCTGGTATATGTATAGCATGGAATACTGTTCAGCCACTAAAAGAAATGGAGACTTTACCCCTTTTGTATTAACCTGGATGGAGGTGGAATGCATTTTTCTTAGTAAAGTATAAAAATGGAGAAACAAGAATCCAGTGTACTCAATTCTAACATGAAGGCAGTAGACAAGCTAATACAAGGTGAAGGGTAGGGGAAGGATAGAGTGAGTAGGGGGAGGTGGGAGGGAGCTAGGTGTTCAAGGTGTATGGCACACCTCTTGGGGGCAAGACACAACTATAAGAGGGACTTTACCTAACAAATGCAATCATTGTAACCTAATTCTTTGTACCCTCAATGAATCCCAAACAAACAACAAAAATTCCTCAAGTAGGCCAAATATTTCCCAAGGCAGAGTTTCACTGAGTAACCTTGTGGGTGTAGGTGGCTCTCAGCATCTGCCTGAGTGCTTCTGATGACTACAAGTACTCATTTTTGGAGTTTTCTCTTCCCTGGCTTATAACGAAACATTTATTGTTGGAAAGTTTATTTAGGGCTAAAAGCTTTGCCTGTGACTTTGCCTAGATCTTCAGTATTTGAAAATATCTGCTGTATTTTCCACAAATCTTCTACAGTTCATGATTTCAGGTTAAATATTTATCATCCCCTCAAGTGGCCCTTTTTTGCCTGGTTTCCATACTCTGTTCCTAGTCATCTTTCTCTAGCTATTCCTTAGTGTCCTGATTTAATTTTGGTTCCTTGAGATAAATAACATTCTCCCCATGTGGTATGAATAAACAATGGAAAGTTCTTGGAAAATTGTTTTCATTAATGGCACAGAGGAAGGGATGTCGTAGCCACGTCACATGGTAGTCTGGCTAACATCTTGGCTCTGCTATTTTCTAGCTGTTTTGATTTAGTGCTGCTTACTTATTCTCCGCTGTTCTCTCTTCTGTAAAGTGGGAGTAGTTATGCCTTTTTTGTGAGTTTATCTTAGCGCACGTTAGGTAATCAATAAACGGTAGATACTAAATCTATTATTAATTCAGATTACCTGGGACTATTTGAAAAGTAACATCAATCATATTGAGGATAGACAAATAACAATTTCAAACTATTTTTAACCAATACTAAAATTTGGCCTTTCCCACCCCAAAGTGATGATATTAATTTTTTGTTTCAATGCAGAATTTCGTAATTACTTAATATCATTAATTTTTTTTTTGCTTGTTTTATTTTGGCTGACATTCAGTGTGTCACCTGTCCTTTCTAGGTTGGTGATCTCCAGTCAGATGTAGAACCAAGGACCAAGCTCCACAGTCCACATTAGCCACTTTGCCCTAAGTTGACATTCATTCATTAAACAACTTTCTATTGCTGCCACAGTTTGTCATGTACTTTGATGACAACATGATACTGTGATATGAAGCATTTGGGATTTCCCTGGGGCATTTAGAAAGGGGGAGGGAGGAAAGAAAGAAAATGACATTAGTGTGAAATGAATTGTTTAGTGTGACCTCATGCTGACTCAGTCACTTCACTGAATTCTTTCTAAGTCCCCTAGTCTTAAGAAAACTATATGAAGAAGGCAGGGCTTATACCTTATTTGTATGCAGTCAAAGAGATTTTTGAGGTCCCTGAGTGTACAATGGATCCCTTCCTTGACTCGCAGATGAAATTGGAGACTATTTCAAGGTAAATCAAAGGAGAAAGCCTAGCTCTTCAAAGCACGGTCCAATTCCGGAGAACTCTAGAGCGTGGCAGGGGGCTCCCCAGATTCTCCATGGGGAAGTGTGGGTGGCTTGCTCTGAGGCTTCTATCCTTGCCCAGACTCTTTCATCCTCCCCAAGCTTGGGGACAGGAAGAAAGAAAAATAATAAACTGCACATTCATTCCCTCTAAAAGGCCTGTTAAGTGAAAAGTCTCTGAGAAATCCTTCAACCATCTTTATGAATGAATTTTTTTAAAAAGTTTTCTAGATGAATTTTCCAAACATCTAGAGAGAGAGAGAAGACTCAATGCTAATAGCCTTTGCATGAGCTCAGTCTATTCAGCTCATGCCTCCAGCTGTTGAATGAGTTAGGGTCATATTTAGAAGGACAGCTCATTCTGCTTGGAAGGTTGTGCAAGGGAGTTCGGAAGAGGAAGGGTGTGGAGGTGCCAGACAAGAGGGCGAGCCAGCAGACACATGTGGACAGGGCTGCAGCCAGCTTCATTTACTCCGGGAATGTTACTTCCTGAAATGGAATCCAAGGATCTGGCTTCAGGTGTGCAGGAGGACTGGACTGTGACTCTCAGTCAGAACCTGGCAGAGAACTCTCCTAGAAAACATCTTTGCACAGGCTCCCTGCCCCTCAGGATTAATTTAGATTAATTGAGATCTCTGTTAAAATAACTGAGTGCACCTCCCTGTCTTTGCCATTTACAAAGAAAGGGACATGGCTAAAGTTTTCCTTTGATGAAAACTCAAGTTTTCCTCAAGTTTTAAGATGTGATGAGATGTGGAGCATAAAAGGTTTTATGTTCTTCAGCGGAAGATGCAATAATCAATCAATACATTTCTCTTATCTTAACCTAAGATCTTATTTAAAGCAGATAACAGATGTCCAAAAACATCTGTCTCTCATTCCCTGGATAAAATGGAGGACTACATTAAATTCTCAAAATACAAAAACTTTTTCCTACAAATAAGCAGATGGAATAATGATCCTTGCAAATAAGTATTTAGTACATAGAATGATGCTGACCCTCATAAGAACATTTATAGTGCCCTAGGCCATTGAAAGGAATGGATTTAGCTCTCCAAAGGCACTCACGATCTAGGGATGTATTAAATTATAGAAGAATTTGACACAGACTCTATATGACTCCTTTGGAAAGTGGCTGTTTGACATCCTCTATGCTATTATGTTTTTAAAATGACATCTACCTATTTTCAGTTTTGGAGGAAGCTCCATACTGTTCTCCATAACAGTTGCATTTGTTTACATCCCATGAGGGGTCCCCTTTCTCCTCACCAATAATGGTATCCTCATCATTATTCGTTTTTGACTGTCCTTTGGATAAAAACCATTTTAACTGAGGTGAGATGATATCTCATTGTATTTTGATTTGTATTTCTCTGATATTTAGTAATATTGAGCATTTTTTCATATAAACGAAAAAAATGAAAAAAAAACAGTGGAACCTCAGTAAGGTGACCACCTAAAGGACTGTAACAAACTGGTCAACATACACAGGTGGTTGGAGGAGGTTGATCATTTGTGCATCTTCTTTTAAGAAATGTCTACTCAGATCTTTTACTATTTTTTAATCAGATTATTTGATTGTTTGACTATTGAGTTGTTTGAGCTCCTTATATATTCTGGTTACTAGCCACTTGTCAGATGATAGTTTTCAAATATAGGGTGTCCCCCAAATTGCTATTTATAAGCATTCCCTGGATAAGATGGAGGAATAAATTAAATTCTCAGGAATTAGGAAAAATGATAACAACAGATATCTTGGAACCTGTTCACCATGAGTGGGAGAGAAGACGTCATGGGTGTGTAGAAAGAAGTGGGCAACATGTAGAGAAAATTTTGTAAATATTTTAGAAAATTTTATAGTGACTATTTTGTAACTAGAGAATAGAATGATGATTACCGGTAGCTGAGAAGGGTAGTGGAGAGTGGTAGATAAAAGCCCAGATGGTTAATGGGTGTACAAATACAGTTAGTTTGACAGAAAGGGTAAGATAAAGATCTAGTATTTGGTAGCACAGCAAGGAGATGCTAGTTAGCAATAATTTATTATTATTATTATTATTTTTTGCAGTTTTTGGCCAGGGCTGGGTTTGAACCCGCCACCTCCAGCATATAGGGCCAGCGCCCTACTCCTTTGAGCCATAGGCGCCACCTTAATTTATGTATATTTAAAAATAATGAAAAGAATACAAATAAATGATAAATGCTTGAGGTGACGAATACACCCAGTTGCCCTGATTTGATCATTACACATTGTACACTTTATTGAAACATCACACGTACTCCATAAATATGCACAACTATCACGTGCCTACAGTAATTAAAAGTAAAAATTTAGCAAAAATGATACCTATCAATTGTGTGGCCTAGGGAAAGTTATCTCTTATTCCTTTTAAAAAAATTTTTATTCTTTATCTTGTTGGTAACTGACATAATGACTGTACATATATGTGGGGTACAGTGTGATGTTTTGATACATGTATATGCTATGTAATAATTAAACCAGGGTATTTAGTATATCCACCACCTCACACAGTGATTTTTTTTCTGTGGTGAGAACATTCAAAATTCTCTCTTCTAGATATTTTGAAACATATAATACAGGATGTTACCCACAGGGGTCCCACTGTGCCTTCTGTTAATATCAGAACTTACTCCTCCTGCCTAACTGAAACTTTTTACCCAGTCACTGGTCTCTTTCATTACCCTCCTCCCTCTTCTTTTCTCAGGCTGCTTTCCATTCTCTGGTTTCTTATCTGAAAAGAACGCACCCAGCTCCTCTGTTGCATACTTGTGAATATTAAAACTACCAGATACCACATAAACAGCAGAACCTCTGTAAGGTGACCACCCAAAGGACTGTAACAAACTGGTCAACATATGGAGGTGGTCAACATAAGGAACTCGGTCTAATTTAGGGATAATTACATGTGGTGCATGTCTGGTCTATGAAGATTAGGTCAACTCGAGGAGGTGGTCCACGTAAGCAGGTGGTTAACTATGGAGGTTCTACTGGAGAGGCACAGTTCCTGGGGCAGGAGATGCCCTCTGCAAACTGCAGCTAGCCATTGTTCTAATTAAAAGATTAGCAGAGAAGAAAAAATAAAAAATAAGACAAAAAAAAGATCAGAAGAAGCAGTAGCTTGGGGTGGGCTGCTGGCCTCGTGGGTGTCCTGCAACTTCTAATGCCAAAGCTCTACTGGGGTCCCCCTCCCCCATTGAAACTGTACTGTAATGATTGTCTCTTGATACTTTGGTCACAGACTCCCCTGGAATTGATCCCATGCTGGACTTGTCATATGCTCACTGCCATTAATCTTAAGAAATACTGTGTCACATTTTAGGGATCGTAGAAATCATCAATTCAAAGTAGTTTTCCTCCCATCCCACCTGGGATTTATAAGGACGTCAGCCGTTCCTGAATGGTACAAAGTGGTCTGCCAGTGAGTGACTTCAGAAAGCTCTCTAGCTCAGAGAAGGCTCCCAGAGACCTGGAGATAGTTGGAAAGGTGGGGGGCCCCCAGGAGCTGGCTGTGTTTGTTTTCTCCCGAAGTGAATGCCTTTGCTGATAATGCTTCTAGGCACCACAGGCAGTGAGTCATTTTTGGCCATGCTTGCTTTACTTAAGAGATATGAACTGAATTTAAATTCCAGATACTTGAGGAAGGCCGTTTCACGTTCCCTCAAGGCTCACGCAGTCCATAGTAACAAAAGATGGTGTTACCTTGGGTGGGGGACTAAGAGAAGGAGACCAGCAAACAGTATTCCTCAGCTTGGATTTTCTTGTATAGAAATGAAAAAAGGAAACATTTCAAATTTTAACTTCTCCCAACTCCTATACCTACTTCTTTAAGCTTATAAAAATCAGAGAATTCTACTGGAGGGATAAATGTTTTAAAGAAGTAATCCATTGATCACTTCCTCTCACTTGACATGTTTAACTAGATTAAATCAATACATCTTAGTGTGGTGATGGGTTTGTTTAAGAAAAAAATCATTAACTCAATTGGATGTTGTGAGGCATCTTGAGATAAAAGAATCCTGTAAACAAATTCCTTCTTTATCCTTTTTCCAATCTGTGAGCCTCTTTGATTAAAAATCTAATGTGTATAAGGGGAGGAGGAAGGGTGATTGGCAAGTTCTCACCTAATGTGCACAGTGGGAGGGTGTTCACCACTCTTCCTGGGTGAAGGGCTCAGCTGCAACTTGAACTTGACCTTAGAAACAAAAAACAGTGTAGCCTAAACCGTGGTACCCTCATAGCAATCTGAAAAAATAAAACTGAAAAATAAATAAGACAGAGTGCTTTTGTGAAAATACAAAAAAATATCCAATGTGTATAAAAATATCCAATGTGTATAGATACATTCAGGTATTGAATTCATGGAAGTCAGAATACAAAAGAATTCTTTTTTTTCGTTTTTCAAGTGTATTTACTTGTCAGCCAAGCTGCCCTAAATGACACCCAGGAAAGCAAAGAATCTGAGTTGTAAACTGAACACCGGAGATTGAAAACGTAACTAAGCAAAACATTAAAAGTCCCCCTTTTAAAAAAGATCTTGCCTAATTCAAGCACATTTAGGACATAGTACCTTGCCTAATATATTTCTGTTACGTTAGCACAGAGCCTACTGGCAGGTTTTATGCCTTGCAGTACAGTGAGTACAGTATTCCAGCTGGAGAACTCCAACAAAAAGCCTCTTATTTTTAACCCCTTCAGAGAAACCATTAAGGGACAATCGCCACTTCTTCATTTTGGTTGTCACCTAGATTCACAACTGTGCAACCAAAGACGGTTTCAGCTGGACAGATGGCCCTGATAGTTAGGAGGGCTGAGGGTAGGGAGAGGAATAAATGCAGAGTCTGTTTTCTGTGTCAGCAAATAAAAGGGCAGAGGGAACAAAAGGACTGAGCCAGCCACAATTGCATCGGAGAGTCCCTCTAAACATACTTTGGCTTCCCCAGGCAAGGATTGACTTTCCTGATAGCCGGGTCAGCACCCTCTTGCCAATGAGCTTAAGAATGAGTGCCTCTCAGAGATCAACTCTGCATTTCTGCCTGGTGGACACAGTGCCCCGTGTGAGTGATAACCAGTAACCAAATGCTGAAAGAGTTGAGACATCTGACTCACACTTGTTTTATTAGGGCAGTGTTTGGCCAAGTGCAGGGGGCAGGCAAAAATCCCGTTTCACCTCTGTGCTGTGGGCCACTGGGAGCGTGCTGGTCCTGTAAGCTTGCTGGGGAGAAATCCCTTTGCATGGTTACTGCTGAATGGTGCCCAGCATCAGAGGGCTTTGTTTACTTTGTCTTACATGTGAAGATCGCAGCTGTTTCTTTCAGTAAAAAGGGAGTAGGAGAATGTAGCAACCAAGCTCACATTTTCCCCTCCTCCAAACATTTGTGCACCCAACAGCTGTCTTTGCAAATCCTGTCACTCAGGCTTGGAACCGCTCTGCATAATCAAGGGTGCAGCGGTGGGGCTGAGATTGTTGGCCGGCTGGAGGTGGCAGGTGGGAACGAACTGTTTTCTAAACGGGCTCCCTTGGTCTGCTCCTGCAGGGATCGACTCAAAAAAAGAGAGAAAAATAGCGTTTAAAGGAGGCAATGGAGGAAAGTTGAACACATGCGTCTTGTATTTCATATTTATACATCTGAATGGCTGAGGAGCAGGAATTCACTGGTTGTTAGAATCGGCAGGTATTTGAAAGGGCTTCTTGTCTAGGAGTCCAGGAGTTTTCAAATTATTTTTAATGGCAAAAGTGGGTTTTTTGGTGTGTGTGATAAATGAAAATACCTACATGGAATAAGCAGGAACATCAATGGCAAAGTAGGCTGATTATAAGAAAAGCAAGCTCAATAACCAATGGACTAGGTTCTGGGAACACCATCAGAGTGACTGGGACTGTGGCAAATTGGACATGCCTCAGGGGACAACTGTGACTGCACTATAGCACACGCATGCACCACATAACAAGACTGCATAAATTACAGTGGTCCCGGAAGATTATAATGCCATATTCTTTTTTTTTTTTTTTTTGAGACAGAGCCTCAGGCTGTACCCCTGGGTAAAGTGCTGTGGCATCACAGCTCACAGCAACCTCCATATAATACCATGTTCTTATTGCACATTTTCTATGTTTAGGTATGTTTCAAGAGGTGGTGAACTGTGGACTTGGGGACAGGTGTCCCCACATGGGGACTTTTGGGTCCTTGATTATAGCCTTTTGACTGAATCCCCATTTGAGGGAATGAATTCTTTTAATATAGGAAAGGGATTCATTCTGTGAAGTTTGGATTCAGTCAAGGGCACTACTTGGGGATCTGGAGGGCTTCGTGTGGCCCCCAGGCCATAGGTTCTTGACCTTGAATTCAGGACACGTTTTTCAGAGCCCTCGTCATGAAGCAATCAGTGTCTATATATTGCTGCATCTGCCAGGCAGGGATTCCATCATCCATTCGGTCATTTAATAAATATTTGGTGTTTACTATACAGGGTAGACAAAGTAGTTTGTGTGCAATTTAAAATAGTTTAAAATAGTAAATCGCACATGAACTTTATTTTCACTCTGTATACTAGGTACCAGTATTTTAGGCATGTCTGACACAGACAAGGTACCTACACTCATAGCGCTTATATTCTAGAGAATATAATTTGGGGACAGAGAATGCTAACAGAAAAGAGAACATGTAAAATTGTATACATTTGTAAGCAAAAAGTGGCAAGAAGAGAAGTGAGCAAGGTAGGGGATAGTGACCAAGCAGGAAAGGAGCTATTAGAAAAAATAGCCTGGGATGAACTTTTTAAAAAATATATTATATCAGAGAAATAAATAACAGGAGGAATAAACCGTGAGCAGATGTGTGGGGTGGGGATGAGTTGGAGGGGATAAGTTCAGTGCTGTTAGAGTCTCCAATTTTTCAAGAGAAGCTGGAAGTTTTTATTTCCTAAAGTGAAATCTCTGCCTTAAAGGAGTAGGTGGCTCAAAGGAGTAGGGCACTGGCCCTATATACCAGAGGTGGGGAGTTCAAACCCAGCCCCTGGCCAAAAAATGCAAAAAAAAAAAAAAATTGGACGTTGGCAACTATTTCAAGTAAAACAAAAAGCAAACCTTCTCACATTACTCAACTTACAGGCCCCTGGTCTACATTCTCTCTTACCCAGGCCTCTTTCCTAAGGACCCCCCACCCCTACGCCAAAGCAGAGGTTCTTCAACTGAAGCAGGGAGAGGAGTACAGGGAGGACTGGAACCCTGGTTAATTTGGCTTACCAGCCCCTAGCTTAGCACAGGTTGAAATTCTATTATAATCCAATCTCTTCTGTTTATCCTAGGAGAGAAACCAGAAAGGTGAAGACCCTTGTCCAAGGTCACATAGGAACGGACTAGGATAGGAACAGAGGTCTTCCCACTCCCACTCAATCCTTGTTCCTAAAAAGTGTTTGCATTCAGCATCTTCTTCCATGCCCCGAGAGTGAGCTAGTCAGGACAATCTACAGGACTAAGGTAACGCAAACAGTAACATTTTTCAATGAGGAATTTAAAGAATACTTCTTTAAATTTTCATAAAGTTCTGGCCCAATTTGCTTAGCCAATTTCTACTATCGAGTAGAATTCTACGTCGTTAACAGGCTTAACCTCTTTTCTCGGCTTTTTGCAGATATGAGTACAGTGGAAGTCATTTATTCTCATCCAGTATTTAAATCCCACATCAGAGGAGTCTGGAATATGGAAAAAAATCCAAGTTACTAATAAAGAGAACAAAAAATGTCAGCTAAGTCTGAGCAGTTTCTAGAGGCATGCTGATATTTTATTTTTACTATGCACAGACTAGCGAGTTATCTCACATTCCAAGTTCATTTTCCACTCGAAAGTTAGGTCAGCCAGAATCTGAAAAAACAGTCCTTGACTATCTTTTGGTTCAACAAATAGAATACAACAGATTGCTTCTGCTCAGCCAACCACGTTCTTGTTTTCCAGTTACCCTGACATCAACTTCAGGTGGAGAAAGAATGTTTACATATCAAAGTAGATAAAATCATATGCAGTGGGCCCTTCTGCACTTTCTTCCTCCACGGAAGTGCAGCCAGAACCAGGCTGGTCTCTGCCTGTTTCAAACGAATTTGACTTCTGGCCCGGCTCCAACACAAAATGCATATTCATCTTCCCCAAACAGGTGCAAAACATCCCCTGTTATGAACAGTCCACAGCACCCCTTCTCTTTTCAACTCTTACATCCAAATGCGGATCGTTTTTCACTCATAATATAGATGTTGTAGGGTTTTATAAACATACATTTCAAAGAATGACAAAATTTTACTTTTTTCTATTCATTGGTTATGAAAAATAGATTTGTGTCCCGCGGATTAAAGTTTTTTGAAATGCCATTTTGCTTTTCCAGATTTTCTAGACAACAATAAAGGAAATGGAGAGCAGCAATCTTCCCAGGTGAAAGAAATTGAGCCAGCTCATGCGTTCCTCATGGTGTTTATCCAATTAGAAGGCAGGAAGTTGTTCGATATTTGCTGTAATCCATTCTCGGGTGATTACAGATGCTTCAGTGGAAGATTTTATTTAGTAAATATTGATAACTGTGGCTATGCCCCAGGAAGAAAAACAAAAGCACACTATAAAAGTATGATTTAGATGTCTCTTTTATTAAAAAGTATAGTGGAAAATTATCTCAAGATAAGTATGGACCATGGTTTAGACATGTCTCAGAAATATGTTTGTTTGTTTTTTTAATCTGTGCTTTGGGGTGATTCTACTTTAAGTAAATGTATGAATTATTTTATTAAGCCTTTGCTCTAATTTAGTGGGTGTTTACAGTGGGGGAGGGAAGCAAAAGGTGGGGGCAATTTAAATATATTGCATAGTTACCTGTAGTCTTCATAAGGATTAGACTAACCCAGGAATTGCTATATGTCACCAAGTATACCATTTGTGGCATGAAAATTCTAAAGGTCTAAAATTATTGTACTGAGGATGAGATCACAGAGAATGGAGGTTTGGTTAGGTCCAACATCATGGATACAATTTGGATCTGGGAAGAGAAATGAAATTTGGTAAACAAGCAATGGCAGAGACACAGGATGGCCTTGAGCATGCTCAGTATAGAGAAAGGATGGAGCAAGAAGGGGTCAAGACCTGAGCAGGGGTGACGCAGGAGACGCAGCAACAAGGCAGGCCCATGTCATGGAGAAACTTGAATCTCACGGAGAGAATCTTGGCCTTGTTGTGAGAGGCACTAGAAAAAGACTGTCGGATGCTTTGAGATGATTATACTCATGGGGTATGCAGAAGAAATCTGAGGGAGGATAGGATTCAACTGTCCAGAATCACCTAGGAACTTATTATAGTATTCCTGTCCCAGAGGTCCAAACCAAATGGTAGTGAAAGGAAAAGAAATCTAAAGAAAAAGAATGTAGCATGATGACTGACTCCATCAGACCTTTTTACTCACAGGTGAGAACTGGATACTTCTGTGTGCTACCATATCATCCCCGCCCTCACAGGGCATAGACTCTCAGGGATCAACCAGGACTTTGAGTTTGAGACCTAAGTGTGGATTTCTTAACAAAGTATCTGCTCTTGCAGAAAGTGAGACAGAATCCAGAACAATAAGTCAAAGCATCACACAAGTGTCTAATTTGCTTTTCTGGCTCAAGAGCCTGGTCAACGTGTAGGAAAACAAAGAACGAGAAAGATACGCTTGGTGAACTTGGATCTTTGGAAAGATACGCTTGGTGAACTTGGATCAGCTTTGGCAATGGCTAACAGGTCACCTCTGAACCTCCAAAGCCCCACCCATCTTTTGGGGAACAAACTCTGGACCAGTAGTCATGCATCTTTTGATTGAAATCTTACCTTTGGTACTTCTGAGAATATAAATGACTTCTTGGGAAGAAGTTAACGGACAACACAAGTTAGCATGTAGAGAGAGAAGATGTGTTAAATTTGCTACACGTTGCATCAACGTATGTTTCTTTCTGCTAGAGGATTTTTGATAGCCAAAAATATTTTGACATTTGAATCAAACATTAATGGAAGGTCTGAAAGAATCTTCTGGTACCTTAACTGTCTGGAGAATTGTGGTCGAAGTGCACATCGAATGACTTCTTGGGAAGTCATTTATATTCTCTGGGTCTCCTTCAGCTTCTTCATTTGGAGACTTTACATCTTTTATATTAACCTGGATGGAGGTGGAACACATTCTTCTTAGTGAAGTGTCACAAGAATGGAGAAGCAAGAATCCAATGTATTCAATTCTAATACGAAGGCAGTAGATGATCAAATACAAGGAGGGGGTAGAGGAATGAGGGAGTGGGGACAGGGGAGGAGGGAGGGGGTTGAGGGTCACAGGGCAGGACACAATTACAAGAGGGACTTTACCTAACAACCGCAATCAGTGTAACCTAATTCTTTGTACCTTCAATGAATCTCAAATAAAATTTAAAAAAAGGTGAAAATAGACATGAAGGCCACCAGTGCACAGTGATGATGGTGGGAGAGTGGAGGAGAATGAAGAACGCCACTGGGGTAACTGTTGCCTTGTTCTAGTTATCGTGGTGTAATTTTTTTTAAAGATACATAAGAATCATTCTCATGCTGAGAAAGTCAAGTCTTGATCGAAAAAAAGCCCCAGTCTAAAGAAGCAGTTCTTGTCTAGTTAAATATTGGTTAAATTTTTTTTTTGCTGGGGAATATCATTTTTAGTTCCAAATGAAAACTTACATGAGCCTTCAATATACGAAACAAAAAAAAAGTGAGTTGTTTTCATGCAAAGGATTTTTAAATGATTTATACTATTTACTCCTAAAGTGTATCAATGGGAAGAATAAAGTTTTCTGACTAATAGAATATTAGAGACAAGCATCTTACATCCACTTCAACCTCCAGTTAAGATGTTTTTTATTTCGCTTGTGCAGTGTCAAGACAATTTTGATTCACACAGATAAGTAGTTACAAGTGGTAATTATTTTTATCGGCTTACCTTGAATTCTCTGCAAAATCTTTAAATAAACAGAAAGAAAGAAAAAATAAATTAAAAAAAAACAGAGAGAACAGGAAAAGCTTTGCGTCAATGTCTCTGTAGAAAAAAAGTCAACGGACAACACAAGTTAGCACGTAGAGAGAGAAGATGTGTTAAATTTGCTACACGTTGCATCAACGTAGGTTTCTTTCTGCTAGAGGATTTTTGACAGCCAAAAATATTTTGACACTTGAATCAAACATTAATGGAAGGTCTGAAAGAATCTTCTGGTACCTTAACTGTCTGGAGAATTGTGGTCGAAGCTAACTGCATTCACAGAGCATAGGATACTGTTCTAAGTACTACTTGTGGTTTATGTCTTCACCCTCATAAACACTCCGTGAGGTCGGTGAAGACTCTGAGACACACAGCGAGTGGTCTAGTAAATTTCCATAAAGCATGAAGTTGGTAAACAGCTGAGGCAAGATTCACGCCCAGGTTGTTTTTGACTGTGGTATGTCCTTGAATAGTGACCTTGAAGGAAAAGAATAGGTTTGTGGTTTGGCTACACAACTTGTGGGCCAGGCAGCTTTGGTTTTCACACCTTATCAAGCACAGACCAGTTGCGAAGCATAGTTATGATACCATCTGGAAAGCCTAGCCTTTAAAAAGTGTTTAATACATGTTCACTGGCTGAGTCTACCCTGTGGATGACTCCCATCAGACAGATCGATATAACCATCCTATAATCGGTGAGCTGGCAAACTATAGTCTGCAGGTTACCTGCAGCCCACAGCCTGTTTTTGCAAATAAAGTTTTATTGTAATATGCTGCAGCGCACTGAATGTTTGTGTCCTCTCCACAATTCACATGTTAAAATTTGAACTCCCCAAATGGTGGCATTAGGAGGCAGGTAATAGGGAGGTTATTAGGTTATGAAGGTAGAGTCTTTGTGAATGAGATTAATTCCCTTACAAAAGGAGGATTCTGAGGCCCTCTTGCCCTATTTCTGCCCTGAGAGAATACAACGAGTAGACAGCAGTCTGTAACCAAGAAGAGGGCCTTCTCTGGCCTCTGACCCTGCTGGTACTCTGATCTAGGACTTCCCAGCCTCCAGAACAGTGGGAAATACGTTTCTGTTGGTTATAAGTCACCCAGTCTTTGGTACTTTGTTGTAACAGCCTAACTAACTACAATATATACCCACCCATATGAACCTACACATTGTTACTTTCTGTATAAAAGAGCAGAGTTGTGTAGCAACTGTGACAAAGACTATATGACTCACAAAGTCTAAATAACTATCCGGCCCTTTATAGGAAGATGCTGTCAACACTTGATCTAATATAATGACTGTATTTTCTATCAACTTCCCGTGAGAGAACCATTGCAGTTAGCAATTCAGACATGTGCTAAAGAAAGCAAGGCACTTGTGGGAAGTCAGAACTGGCCAGGTTGTTTTGGTCTCCCCATCATCATCCAGACCACTCAGGGTCAGTACGCGGACACTTTTTGGTTTCCATTAACTTTTTTTTAGCATGTTTTATGTGTCATAAAACATGGTCAAGTTTATTATGAGAAACTTAAAAAAGTTGAGATTAAGAAACTCAATGTAAAAAAAAAAAAACAACAACAAAAAGAAACTCAGTGTACTAATGGCTCAGAAAATGATTTAATACTGGTTTCTAAAATTTTAGAATGGATTTTTTTTTTCTAAAGAAAAAGGCCAAGCTATTCTCTGCCATGAAGAAGAATCAAACAAAAGAAATAGTGTTAAATCGGATGTTATTTAAATTACTTCCTTTGACTTTAAATTGTAGTTTGTGAATTTCTTTTCTGTAAGTTAAAGATTAAATAATTTGGGAGAGGAAGAAAAGGGTTATGGATGTTATATTTATTCTACCAAGAGGACAGGGTCTTTCTAAGAACCCTCAAATTTCATGATTATATTTGTTAATTCATTGACATGGGTGGTTTCCAGTCTCATTCTCCACTTTGATGGGGTATTTGAAAATTATTAATAGTCATTTGCTTCCCAAAGATATGGGAATATGTTAGATTCAGGAGCTCATTAGAAAGTGAACATTAGCAGAATAGATTCTAAATTTCAAGATTGGTTGTCTTTCCCCTGCTTACGAGCTTAGTGAGCTATTTTATCAGTAAATTTTCTTCTATTTATAGAAATATGTTTTATTTAGAATATAAAGCTATAATACTAATTTTAAGTATATAAGACAACAACTGAAAATTTGGGCATACAATTTACAATTACTAAACCGTGGAAACAACCTAAATGCCCACCAATCCAGGGGTGGATTAACAAGCTGTGGTATATGTATACCTTGGAATACTATACAGACACTAAAAAGGATGGTGACTATACACCTTTTATATTGATTTGGATGGACTCGAAATACATTCTTCTTAGTAAAGTATCACAAGAATGGAGAAGCAAGAATCCAGTGTACTCAATTCTGATATGAAGACAACTGATGCTAGTGCACAGTAGGGGGACTGGGAATGGGAAAGGGCAGAGAGGGAAGGAAGGAGGGGAGTGTGGGGCCATGGTGTGTGACACACCTCTTGGGGGTAGGACACTATTCATAGAGGGACTTCATCCAGCAAATGCAAGCACTGTAACCTGGCTCATTGTACCCTCAATGATTCCCTATCAATAAAAAAAAATAATGAATGATCAAAAATAAATAAATATCACATTTAAATTTTCAAAAAAAAAGAAAATTTGAGCATCGACATTTCTGTCATTCATTCATTGTACAAATATATATAGACCACTAATTAGCTAGGACCAGGCATATACTAGCCACTGGGTATACATGACATCTCATAGAGACATGGTAACAGCCCAGATGGAGCTAGGGAAGAGAGATACCAAGTAACATTTAAAAAATATACAAATTGTGATAAACATTGTAAAGGAAAGAGATAGGTGAAACTATAGAGAAAAATGGGTAGAATCAACTGAAATGGACCCTGTTGGCAGTGAGCAGGGTAGGGAGATGGGCAGGAAGAGCTATCTGGATGTGCAAAGGCCCTGGGGTGTGACTGAGCTTGGGTGTCCAGTAAACTGAAAAGAGGACAAAAGATTGAAGAAAGGGGTAGGAGGTGGGGTAGAGATTGCATGTAAGGGTCTCTAGGCCATGTCAAGAGAGAAAAACAAGTTAAAGGTTTTATATATATATTTTTAATGGAAACATATAGCCACACTTATTAAAAGAGAGACTGACACAAGAAAATTTTCTGGATGAGCTTATGATGTCTTTTTTGAGGAACATTATTTCTCATCAATTTATCTTCACAATCTCCAAGAAAAAAAGTGGCGATTGTATAACATGACATACTCTTTTGTGGATAATTATATAATGATACCATTAGAGTAAAGCATTTAGAGAGAGGAGATAATTTTACTCTTTTCTATCTGGAATTTTTGGTAGATAAAAATAAAACATTTAAAGCTGCCTCCAAGTGCAGTGCTATCTCTGCAGAGATTCACATTGTCCTTTCTTTCCTTTTACAAAAGATTCATGTCCTCATTTATCACACTAAAGAGAAACATTTATGTAAACCTTACATACTGCCTTCTGAACTAACCCAAGAAAAAAGAAAGTCGTTAATGCAGGAATACATACATTTTTATATACACTCATGTAGATACAGAGAGAAAATATTTAACTTGCTAAAAATCTACACCGTGTGGCAATTTGTGAGAAAACAATAGAGAATTTGACAGAGAATTACAGCATCTGAAATATTAGTGTTTTGCAGATGATAATTTGGGATACTGTCGTTTAGTACATATGTGGGTCACCATGAAAGTTCTGAGACAGGCTCAGCGCCTGTGGCTCAAGCCGCTAAGGCGCCAGCCACATACACCTAAGGTGGCGGGTTCAAATCCCCAGCCCGGGCCCGCCAAACAACAATGATGGCTGCAACCAAAAAATGGCCAGGCGTTGTGGCGGGCGCCTGTAGTCCC
>CAUYTI010115834.1:0-16520 GCA_963575145.1 Galago senegalensis
ATACAATTTGAAATATTTTCATCAAACTGGTTAACATAGCCTTCATGGCATTTTCTTAGTTATTGTGTTAAGACATTTATATTCTGCATTTAGAAAGATTCAGATGTACTCTTATAAGATGGACCATAGGTGTGGTCCCACCAATCACCCTCCCACCACCCATCCTTCCCCCTCCCCTCCACTCCCTCTCCCCTATCCCCACATTCTTGGGCTATAATAGGGCTATAGCTTTCATATGAAAGCTATAAACTACTTTCATAGTATGGCCGAATACATTGGATACTTTTTTTTCCATTCTTGAGATACTTTGCTAAGAAGAATATGTTCCAGCTCCATCCATGTAAACATGAAAGAGGTAAAGTCTCCATCTTTTTTTAAGGCTGCATAATATTCCATGGTGTACATATACCACAATTTATTGATCCATTTGTGGAGTGGCCCTAGAGTTTTACCAAAGATAGCATCTGTTTATTTCCTGATGTCCCCTTGTACCCAGTAAGGTACTTGGTACATTGTGGTCCTTCATTACGTATTTCAGTGAGCAAATGATGCCATGGACACTGAGCCCAGAGCAGGTCTCACTGAAGGGCCCTGAGCCCACATGACCTGGGACTTTGGGAACAAGCTTAACAAACTTTAGACCTGAAAGGAAATTTTAGTGGTTATTTTGCTTAAGCCCCATTTTTTTTTAACAGATCAGAAAACCAAGAGTTGTAAAGGAGAGATGACAGTCCAGAGTGACAAGCTGGCGAGTGGCAATGTGATTCCTAGAACTTGAACCTTCTGGTCCCTGGGGCAAAGCTGCTGCTGAATTCCAGAACTCTGTAGAAAGTCTAGTGGGGCAAATTCAGCTCAAATACACTGTTAGCCTGATGGGGCGGCTTCAGGGAAGGTACATTTGTTGTTTACTTTTTTTTAAGCTCTAGACTGGCCTAGACTAGACTAATATAGTAGAAACACTGCCAGTTGAACCTAAGAGAGTGTATTAAACTGGTCAACATACAGAGATGGTCAACATAAGGAACTGGGCCTACTATACTGATATGTACGTGTGGTGCATGTCCGGTCTGTGAAAATTAGGTCAGTTTAAAGAGGTGGTCAGTGTGGGGTGGTAGACAGTTCTGTGATTTCTAAAGGTAATATTTAAAACAGAAATTAATTTGCTTATCCCGAGTGGTGCATGGATTTCTTGTTGGGATGACTTTGAATTAAATGTGGTTGGAGGTATAATTCCTTTTTTGATGTCACTCCACAAATAAAGACCATATTATTTCTACAGGGAAAAAAAGTGGTTGGAATTCTTTTTTGAGGGGAGACAGTCTCACTTTGTCACCCTCGGTAGAGTGCCATGGCATCACAGTTCACAGTAATCTCAAACTCTTGGGCTTAAGCAATTCTCTTGCCTCAGCCTCCCAAGTAGCTGGAACTACAGGCGCCCACCACAACGTCCAGCTATTTTTATTTTTTGGTTGTAGTTGTCGTTGTTTGGCAGACCCAGGCTGGATTTGAACCTGCTAGCTCCAGTGTACATGGCTGGCGCCCTAGCTGTTGAGCTACAGGCACCAAGCCAAAGTGGTTGGAATTCTACACTGATCTAGGCTAACTTTTGGACACTGAAATGTTAAAACTTTATACTGGGCTATTTGGAAAGGAGAGCCCTGTCAGAGGCGCCTAAAGGTAGCCTTTTTCCACCCCAGAGGCGGGAGCCGCAGGGAGGTTTTTGCTCTTGAGTTCTTCTGAGTCTCCCGTATGTTCCGTGATGCTCTGATGCTTGTTTCTGGCATGAGTCAAACCACATCAGAAGGTCCACTAGATGGCAGGTTTCTCCAGTGAAAGAAACGTTTTAATGAGACCCACTGGTACAACACGTGCCCACTTGTGCCTCTGGGCAATGAACATAGTTTCAAGTTGTAGTTTAAACAAGAAAAAATTCAATTTATCAACAAACAAATCAAGAGGGGCAGGGCATTTGTAAATGCATGTCCCCACATGGGGATAAATTCCTTTACTGCCCTGGGCCCTGCTGAGTCTGTCAAGAGCGATGGCTGCCCTGAACAGCTCGGTTTCAAGCTGCAGAGCATCCTGGAGGGTCTGTACTTTCAGGTGCTGAAATTGATTCAGATTTAAATTCCAGATCATATAGGTATCCCCTTTCTTTGGGATTAAAAGCAGGAAAGATAATTTTTTCTTTTAGTATTTTTTCCTACTTCATTATTTTTATTAAATTTTATTTTTAATTACGTAATAGTTGTGTGTATGTCTGTGGTCCATGTGAGGTTTTGATACAGGTGTACAAAGTTTAATGATCAAATCAGCGTAATTGGGGACTCCATCACCTCAGGCATTTATTATTGGTGTTAGGAACATTCCAATCTCCTCTTTCTCAGTCTCTACAATAAATGATTAACTATAGTCCCGCCATTGTGTTACTAAATACTAGATCTTATTCATTCTAACTTTATTTCTGCACCTATTAGCCATCCCCAACTTCTCTCCCCCTCCCCGTTACCCTTTCCAGCCTCTAGTAACCATTCTACTCTCGATTTCTGTGAGTTTAATTTTAAAAAGTCTTTAGATCCCGCATATATGTGAGAACCTGTGATGTTCTTCTGGGCCTGTGTGATTTCACTTAACATAATGTTCTCCGATTCCATTCACGTTGTTGCAGATGGCAGTATTCTGTTTTTACAGCTAAATAATACTCCACTGTGTACATGGACCACATTTTCCTTATCCCTTCAGCTGTGGAGGGACAATTGGGTTGATTCCATATCTTGGGTATTGGGAATAGTGCTGCAATATGGGAGTTCAGCTTTCTACTCAACACACTCATTTCCTTTCTTTTAGATATGTATACTAACATCATATGGTAGTTCTATTGTTAGGTTTTTGGGAAACTTCCATCCTTTCTCCTAGTGGCTAATCTCCGAGGGTTCCCCTTTCTCCACATCCTTGCTGGATTTGCTGTTGTCCTCTGATAAGGAGCGATGCTGAGTGTATTTTCATATATCTTTGGGCTGTTTATATGTCTCTTCTTGAGAAATTTCTGTTTGGGTCTGTTGTCCATTTTTTTAAGTTGGATAACATATTTGATTTTCCTACTGAGTTGAGCTCCTTATTTATTATGGTTATTAATCCATTGTCAGAGGGTAGTTTGCAGATATTTTCTCTCATCCTGTAGGTTGTCTCTTCACTTTGTTGACTGTTTCCTTTGAACAGAAGCTCTTTAGCTTGACATGATCTCATTTGTCCATTTTTGCTTTGGTTGCCTGTGTTTTTCTGGGGGGTTTTTTGCAGTTTTTGGCCGGGGCTGGGTTTGAACCCACCACCTCCAGCATATGGGGCCAGCACCCTGCTCCTTTGAGCCATAAGTGCCGCCCGGGGTTGCCTGTGCTTTAGAGGTATTACTCAGATCTTTTCCAATGTCCTGGAGTGTTTCCCAATTTTTTCTTTCTTTTAGTAGTGTTAGAGTCTCAGGTTTTATACTTAAGTCTTTAAACCACTTTGATTTGTTTTTTGCATATGGTGATAGATAAAGAGTCTAGCATTATTCTTCTGTATATAGATATGCCATGTTTTTGAATAGACTATCTTTTCCCCAAGTTATGTTCTTGGCATCTTTGTTGACAATGAGTTGACTGTAGCCATGTGGACTTATTTCTGGAGTTTTCTATTCAGTTCCATTGGTCTGTGTGTCCATTTTTATACTAGGACCATGCTGTTTTGTGTACTATAGCTTTGTAGTAAAATTTGGTGCAAAGTATATGTGAATCTTCCATTTTTGTTCTTTTTGCTCAGATGGCTTTGGCTATTCTGGGTGTTTTGTAGATGCATATAAATTTTAGGATTATATTTTTCTATTTCCGCAAATAACAAAATTGGTATTTAGATAGGGATTGGATGTACTCTGTAGATTGCTTTGGGTACTATGGGTATTGTAGCAATATTCATTCCTTCAATCCAGGAGCATTTTTTGATGGCTTGTTCAATTTTTTATCACTGTTTTCTAATTTTCACAGTAGAGACCTTTCACTTCAGTTTATTCCTAAGTATTTTATTTGTAGCTATTGTAAATGAGTTGACTTAGTTTCTTGTAGATTGTTCACGGTTGACTTATGGAAATGCTACTGATTTTTTTTTTTCCTTTTATGCTACTGATTCTTATATGTTGATTTTCTATCTTGCAACTTGGCTGAATTTGTTTATCAGTACTAATGCTCTTTGGAATCTTTCTAAATATGAGATGATGTCATCTGCAAACAAGGATACTTTAATGATTTTCTTTCCAATGTTGGTGCCTTTTGTCTCTTCCTCTTGTCCACCTGCTCTAGCTCGAACTTCTAGTACTGTGATTAATAACAGTGGTAACGTGGGCATGTTTGTCTTGTTCCAGATCTTAGACTGAAAGCCTTTCCTCATTGAGTAAGATACTAGCTGTAGGTCTGTCATCTATGGCTTTTATTGTGTTGATATGTGTTCCTTCTATACCCAGTTTTCTGAGAATTTTTATCATGAAGGGATGTTGAATTTTATCCAAGGTTTTTCGTCTTTCATTCTGTTGCTGTGATGCATCACATTTATTGATTTGTGTGTATTGAACAATCCTTGCAGCCCTGGGATAAATCCCACTTGATCATGACGAATGATCTTCATGGATTTATAATATGTTGTTGAATTCGGTTTGTAGTGTTTTGCTGAGGATTTTGCATCTGTATTTATTAGAGAAATTAGCCTGTATTGTTTCTTTTTGTTTGTTGCTGTGTCTTTGGATTTGGTATCAGGGTATACTGGCCTCATAGAATGAGTTTGTACGTTTAGAAATATCCCCTCCTCCTCAATTTTTTGGAAAAGTTTAAGTGGGATTGGTATTAGTTCTTTGTAGGGTTGGCAGAATAGAATTCAGCAGTGAAGCTGTAGGGGTAGGGATCTCTTTGATGGGAGACTTTCTATTATTGCTTTTATCTTATTTGTTTGCGCTATTCAGGTTTTGGATTTCTTCTTAGTTCAATCTTAGTAGGTTATGTGTGTTTAGGAATTTACCCGTTTATTCTAAGTTTTCCATTTCTTGGCATATAGTTGCTCATAATGGTCTTTAATTCTTCAAATTTGTGTGGTGTCAATTATGATGTCTCCTTCTCACTGCTAGTTCTATTTATTTGGATATTTCTCTCTCTCTCTCTTTCTTTTTTAGTCTGGCTAAAGGTTTTGTCTTTAAGAGGCCAAGTTTTGTTTCATGGATCTTTTGTAGATTTTTGCTTTTCAATTTCATTTATTTCTGCTCCGATCTTTATTTCTTCTACCACTTTGGGGTTTTACCTGCTTTTTCCTTTTTAGCTCTTTAAGATGCATTATTAGGTTACTCGGAAGTTTTACTTTTTTGATGTAGCTGTTTATTGCTATAATCTTCCCTCTCGTTGTTTTTCCTGTATCTCATAAGTTTTGGTATATTGTACTTCCATTTTCATTTGTTTCTAGAAATTTTTAAATTTCTTTCTTAATTTCTTCATTAACCCAATTGTTTCTTTTTTCTTTTCTTTTTCTTTCTATTTTTTTTTTTTGAGACAGTGTTTCACTTTGCCGTTGGTAGAGTGATATGGTGTCATAGCTCACAGCAACCTCAAACTCTTAGGTTCAAGTGATTCTCTTGCCTTAGCCTCCCGAGTAGCTGGGACTCTAGGCACTGGTCACAACACCTGGCTGTTTGTATAGATGGGGTTTCACTCTTGCTCAGGCTAGTCTCGAACCCATGAGCTCAGGCAATCCACCTGCCTCAGCCTCCCGGAGTGCTAGGATTACAGGCGTGAGCCACCATGCTCAGCCTCCACTGACCTAATTGTTGTTGAGGTTACTGTTTATTGAACACTCTGTTCCTCGACTCCCCTGTCCTGTCTGCTAACAGTTTTTTAAAAGGCATGTACCAAGTTCAAAGTCTCTTGCTAGGTAGATGCTGGATATAGAACAGTGAGAACAGACACAACCTCTTTTAATGTTATGGGAAGACAGACTATTAAATAAGAAATTGTAATATAGCAGTGCAGACTCTTTGCTAATGGAAACACAGCACTGGGTAGGAGAAAAACTCAAGCTAAAATCTGAAGGTTTAGTGTTCAGGTAAAGAAAGATGGAGGAGGAGAATGTAGGAAAATTCCAGAAGGAAGGGACAGCATGAAGGAACTGCCTAGAGGTGAGAAAGAGTGTAAGACCTGGAGCATCTGGAAGGTAGTGGGGAAGATGGGGTGGGTGGAGCCAGCAGGAGAGATGCTGCTGGGAGGTGAGCAGGGGGCAGCCCATGGAGGGCCCTGTTGCTCTTGTGGAGGGATTTAGAGTGAAATCTAGGCAATTACGAGTTACTGGCTTAAAGTTTTTATAAAATATATATGCACAGAAAATGTAGAATGGGGCAGTACCTGTGGCTCAGTGGGTAGGGCACCGGCCCCATATACCAAGGGTGTCTGGTTTGAACCCGGCCCCAGCCGAACTGCAACAAAAAAATAGCTGGGCAGGTATTGTGGCAGGTGCCTGTAGTACCAGCTATTCGGAAGCTGAGGCAAGAGAATCACCTAAGCCCAGGAGTTGGAGGTTGCTGTGAGCTGTGAAGCCATGGCACTCTACCGAGGGCCACAAAGTGAGACTCTATCCAAAAAAAAAAAAAAAAAAAGTAGAATGAGATAAGCCAGTACACGAGGGTCAGTACTCATTGCTTTTGGAAGAAAGACAAGGTCTCTTCCTATCCCAGGTGTTACATACCCTTCTTGTTCTTACACCCATTTCCCTCACACTGGGGTTTATAGACATCCTCTTGGGTATGATGCTTCTTTCCCAGTTATTTAATTTTTGCTTTCATTTTGTTGATAATATTTTTTAAAGCTATAATAATAATATGGCCAGGCACAGTGGCTCAGGCCTGTGATCCTAGCACTCTGGGAGGCTGAGGCAGGTGGACTGTTTGAGCTCAGGAGTTCAAAACCACCCTGAGCAAGAGTAAGACTCCGTCTCTACTAAAAATAGAACAACTAGCCAGGTATAGTGGCCCACACCTATCGTCCCAGCTACTGGGGATGCTGAGGCAGGAGGATTTTTTAAGCCTAAGAGGTTGCTGTGAGCTATGACAACATAGCACTCAACCCATGGAGACAGAGTGAGACTCTTTAAAAAAAAAAAATAGAAAAGGTTTGAGCTGCTCCTGTGGCTCAAAGGTGTAGGGCGCTGGTGCCATATACCAGAGGGGCAGGTTCAAACCTGGCCCCGGCCAAAAACTGCCAAAAAAAAAAAAAAGGTTTAATAATCTGGATCATCTGATCCACCCCTGGGTGGGGATCAACATGATCATTTCCATCTTTGCTGGAAATATTTCGCTTCTTTATTCTCTTCATAACACACTTCCAGGGTTTAGACTAGAGGGATTCTTGGCCTGGCGCTGAGCCAGAAGAAAAGAGAAGCGACTTAGAAGAGGCGGCAGGACAGTGGCTTAAATAAATCAGTGCTGTAAGCAGCAGGGAGAGACTGGAGATCTCAGCCAGGTTGTCAGCAGCAAACATCAGGGAAGTAAAAATAAGCTGGGCTGCTGTGGCAATAAGCCCCGTCCTGTTTAAGAACTAAGGGCCCATGGCTCAGCCCTTATAGCTCAAGCAGCTAAGGCACCAGCCACATACACCAGAGCTGGTGGGTTCGAATCCAGCCCAGGCCTGCCAAACAACAATGACAACTACAACAGAATAGCCAGGCGTTGTGGCGGGCACCTATGGTCCCAGCTACTTGGGAGGCTGAGGCAAGAGAATCCCTTAAGCCCAAGAGTTGGAGGTTGCTGTGAGCTGTGATTCCACAGCGCTCGACCCAGGGTGAGAGCTTGAGACTGACTCTGTCTTGAAAAAAAGAACTAAGGGTCCAGGCTTTGTCTTTCAGGATGTTTGTGTGGTGTCTGGTCGGATATCAGCATTTTTCAGTCCAGAACTGGAAGTTGGGGGGAGCGGGTGGGGCAGGGGAGGTTTCTTTGATGGCTGGTTCCTCTGAAAACAATAAATAGCTTTAGAGAGAAGGGGGGTGTCTGGGTTTCCTTTTGACTGCAGTTGGCAGCAGGCTTACTCCACCCCCAGGCAACAAAGGAAGGATGGACTGCAGAGCAGACAGCAGCCCCAGGCCCATCTCCTCCCTCTCCAGCATCCGGAAGGGGAGAGGGCTGGGAGACGTTTTAAAAGAGAAAGATGCTAGGAAGTGTTTATAAACAGAAGAGTCGGAGAATGACTCTGCCCTGACTCTGGTGAATAAAGTGACCATACTCTGGTGTTGTGCTGGGAAAGGTCTCTTTTCTTTTCTTTTTTTTTTTAAAGGCATTTTATTTGGGAAAATACACAGAATATAAAATCAGCCTTTTTAAGTATCCAGCTCGGGACACGTAAGCGCAGTCCCTGGTACACAGGTGTCTTCCAAAAGCTGACTCTGCCCTTCAGAGCTCACTCTTCTTGTCTGAGCAGAACCAACGAGGACGCTGAGATTCTGCTTCTGCCTTTCGTCCTCAGCTTGGAGAGACAGTTTGGGTCCAATTTGCAGTAAATCAAAAGCAGTCACTGTGGTCAGGCTCTGACCCGTGCCTTGCAATGGCTTCCTACCCCGGAAATTACCACTAAACACCTGTCCAGGGCTGAAGGTAGAGCTTGCTTCTCCCAGACTGGAAGGCACCAGCGCCAGGGCCGCCAGGATTTCCCCAGAGACGGCTGGGTGGGGGCGGCAGGATATAAGACTTCTCCGGCTGTACTAAATGTTCTGTGTTCAGGTTGCAGAAAAACACAGCTTGGGTCCAGGACACGGGGAGGGGAGGGTAAAGTCTCATTGTGTTGTCAGGACGGAATGAGGTCACCCCTGTAAAACTGGGCAGGAGCAGTACAGATGAGCTATTTTTGTTTACCCTACTGTACCCAGAGGAGAAGAAACCACAAGAAAAGCCAGTTTTTGAAGAAAATGCTTTAGACACAGGTCTCAATCTCCTACAAGCACTGGAAAGCTCACCGATATTCATACCAATGGTCTAGCTGTTCCATCTAGTCGTTAAGATGGGGAAAGGGGTTGAAGCATATGTTGTGATTTGGGGCAAGATGTTTTCTGCTGACTCTTGTTTTGTTTAATGAAGCATTGTTTTTAAATATTTCCTTCCTCCAGCATTCTGGTAAGTCTAGGTGGGCTGGCCCCAGATGTGTTGCAGGGCATTAAAACAGAGTGAGAAAAATGTATCAAATATAAGACACCAGGGCAGTGGTTCTGAACTGTATTAAAGGGCCATGGCATTAGGAAGGTTGAGAACCACTGTACTAGAGGAATATCACAAAACTATTTTAGTATTTATTTATTTAGAGACAGAGTCTCAAGCTCTATTGCCCTGGCTAGAGTGCTGTGAAGTCATAGCTCACAGCAACCTCCAACTTGGACCCCAGCGATCCTCTAGCCTCACCTTTTCTATTTTTAGTAGAGATGGGGGTCTTGCTTTTGCTCACATTGGTCTCAAACCTGTGAACTCAAGCAATCCACCCACCCCAGCCTCCCAGAGTGCTAGGATTATAGGTGTGAGCCACTGTGCCTGACTATTTATTTTTTCTGAGTCTCACTTTGTCACCCCGGTAGAGTGCTGTACTGTCATAGCTCACAGCAATGTCAGACCCTTGGGTTCAAGCAATTCTCTTGCCTCAGCTTCCCAAATAACTGGGACTACAGGTACCTGCCACAATGCCCAGCTATTTTTATAGAGACAGGGTCTCACTCTAGCTTAAACTGGTCTCAAACTGGTGAGCTCATGTGATCTGCCTACCTTGGCCTCCCAGAGTGCTGGGATTACAGGTGTGAGCCACTGCATCAAGTCTTATTTTATTTTTTTTAATTAAATTGTTTTTGTTTTGTTTTTTGAGACAGAGCCTCAAGCTGTCACGCTGGGTAGAGTACCATGGCATCACAGCTCACAGCAACCTCCAACTATAGGGCTTAAGTGATACTCTTGCCTCAGCTTCCCAAGTAGCTGGGGCTATAGGGGCCTGCCACAACACCTGGCTATTTTTTGGTTGTAGTTGTTGTTTGGCAGGCCTGGACTGGATTCAAACCCACCAGCTCTGGTGTATGTGGCTGGCACCTTAGCTACTTGAGCTATAGGCACCGAGCCAATTAATTTTTTTATGTGTGTGACAAAGTTTAACTCTGTCACCCTGGATGGAGGGCCATGGTGTCATTATTGCTCACAGCAACCTCAAACTCTTGGGCCCAAAGGATCCCCTTGCCTCAGCCTTCCAAGTAGCTGGGACGCCAGGCTAGTTTTTCCATTTTTAGAAGAGACAGGGTCTCACTCTTGCTCAGTCTGGTCTCGAACCCCTGAGCTCAAGCAATCCGCCTGCCTCAGCCTTCTAGAGTGCTGGATTATAGGTGTGAACCACTGTGCCCGACCCACAAAACTATTTCAGATGGTAACTTTGGAGACTTGCAAAATGGAACATTATTTACAGTATAACTTTAAGTGATTGCATGACTTCTGTGAGTAAAATCTTGCTTTAATGAATACACATGTGGGATTTAGTGCAAAAAAATGAAAATGGGGCGGCGCCTATGGCTCAAGGATAGGGCGCCAGTCCCATATGCTGGAGGTGGCAGGTTTAAACCCCAAAAAGAGGGGGGAAAAAAGAAAAAGAAAATTGATATAATGAATGGTAGCATCATCTTTAATTTTTTTACCAAGTATTTTGATGTGTAATATGTAAATAAGTTTGGAGAGGTGTGTCACAGAGGAAGAAAGGCTAAGGTGGAAACCGGGGAATGTTCTGTGCACTGGGACGTAACTGTGTGAACCGGCACATCATAAAACTAAAAAACAAAGATGGGCGAGGTTGCCTCCCACACCTGGCTCCCTAAACAGCTCCAAGCCTCCCACACAGCCGGCTGCAAGGGGGCAGGTGCTAAGTCACTGTCCCGGGGAGGCTGCCCAGTACCTTCCGTGTCACTTCCCATCCTGCATTCCACTTGTCCCCTCTGTCCTGGGGCCCCCGGGTCCTGACTTCTCACCTCTCTCAGTACCTTACTGCTCTAAACCTTTGGTTGGATCGCCTGTGGAGCGTGGTCTTGACCTTGTCCCTGGACTGTGCCTTTGAGATCACATCACACTGCCCAAAGCCCTACTCTCGCCCACACCCCTCCTCTCAAACCGTGTGAAATCTGGTGTCACACTTGCCTTGGAGCAGAGGTCAGAAAGTTTGCAAGCTCACCCTTCCCTGTACCTAGCAACACTGAACTTGACTTTGCAGCTAGCTCAAGGCAGGGGGAGTTGGGACCCTGTTTACCAACCAAAGTTAATGGGAGAGAGTGTGCCCTTATGCACTTATTTACCTCAGTGACTTGTGGAATAGACAATATGTCATGCCAGCTGGTGGCTGTCTTAGGGAAAGTGACACAGGACAGAGCAGGAAGGGTGAGCAGAGCTGGAGAGTGGGAGGTGTCCAGCTGAGCAGGGTACATGCCAAATGGAGTTCTTGCTTGCCTGATATATGTATAAAGTTCACTAAGTCGGAAAGGCTTCTGAGAAAAGAACCAGAAGTGGTCCCCACCAGAAGCAGCCTAACAACTTGCGAGATAAAAGACATATACTCCAGATACCAACACAGCAACAGAAGACAGCTTGGGGAGACAGAGAAGGCAGCTGCCAGCAGGGGCTGGGGAGGCGGATTGATCCCTGGGATGAGTAAGGACCTCTCTGTCAGAGACCAGGTCTGGAAGATAAGATGAAGACGTGTGGGAGGAAGGGCCCGGGAGCATGGACCCTTGGGGAATATGTAGCCACCTTGAGGAATCACGCTCTGGCCTGGGCCCTACACTTCCAAATAATTAGAACAGAGGTTAAGAGATGTTCATTCCCAAGTTCGCACAGCTTTTAGCAAAGTAAATTAGCATGAGGTCTTGTCCCAAGACCTCTGTGTTCTCTGTACCAGCTGTTCTCAACCTATGGGTTGTGATCCCTTTGGGGGTCACACGACCCTTTCCTAGGGGTCACCTAAGACCATCCTGCATATCAGATAATTGCACTATGATTCATAACAGTAGAAAAATTACAGTTATGAAGTAGCAATGAAAATAAGTTTATGGTTGGGGATCACCACAACATGAACTGTATTAAAGGGTCGCGGCATTAGGAAGGTTGCGAACCACTGCATACCAGGGAAGCAGTCTTTTTCTGTAAGTTTCTCATGTTTGTTGAGAAAACTTCTGTCAAAGTGGCGTGAGTATGAGCTGGGTACCTTGAACATGCTGGCAACAGGGAGATTTGGTGGGTCTCTTTCACTGATGGGTTCAAACCCAGCCTGGGCCAACTAAACAACAATGAGAATCCACTGTGCCAGGTGAGAGTGGCCCCCGGCCCCCCGGGCACTGATTTCACTGTTCGGACTTGGCACAATACGCTCCCTGTGCCCAACCGTTAGTAATGTGAAGCTTGTTTTCCTAACAAGGGTGGCAGAGACTTTCCCCATTGTCTTCTGTCCTTCCTCTTTGGGGCCTATTCTTCCTGAATCTGTGACCGTGAGCTTAAGCCCAGCTGGGGGATCTTTTTCACATGCAGCCCACAGAGAAGTGGGTTATGAGCTTATTCCGATGAGCTTATTCTATATGGCGAGATTAAATTTGCAGAAATATAATAATATAGGCTAAGCATCCCTAATCCCCAAATGCTTCAGAATCCAAAACTTTTTGAGTGCTGACATGAGACTCAGAAAAAATGCTCCTTCAGATGTGAAGGCTAATGCTAATAGAGTGCTAACCCTCTCAATTGTATTCACTGTTCAGCCTTGATTATATCATTAGGAATGGATTAGAGAGTCAATGAGCTGATTCTTCCAATCAATGCTACCATATGACGTTTTCAATGCTCTTTTTTTTTCCTCTTGTAGGATTAGGGTAGTGTTTAACAGCTATTACTGTCCTATTGCATTTATGTGGCTATGAGAACAGGTTTTTTGTTTTTTGAGACAGAGCCTCAGTATGTCGTCCTTGGTAGAGTGCCAAGCAACCTCCCACTCTTGGGTTTACGTGATTCTCTTGCCTCGGCCTCCCAAGTAGCTGGGATTACAGGCGCCCACCATGATACCTGGTTATTTTGTTGTTGTTGTTGTTGCAGTTGTCATTGTTGTTTAGTTGGCCCAGGCTGGGTTTTAACCCCCCAGCCTCAGTGTATGTGGCTGGTGCCCTAAGCACTGAGCTATGGGCGCTGCCCAGTTTGTACATTTTGATACATTGTTTTACATGTTTAAAAAAAAAAAAAACACCCTAGATTCTACTCTACAATGTTAACACTGTATCTTGGGATTTTCAGTGATCTCTTATTGTTTATCTGTAACTAAGTTTCTAAATCAAATATGTTTTATAGTAGGAAAACCTACAATAAAAGCAAAACAAGCTAAACCCCTTACAAAGTGCTGAATAGATGAGCTATAAACGTGTAAGCCCCAGGGCTTATGTGGACTTTAAATACCTGTGTGTGAATTTTACATCCTGTTGCCTTTTTAGAGTAGTGGTCCCCAACTTTTTTGGCACCAGGGAACATTTTCATGGAAGACAACTTTTCCATGGACCAGGAGGAGGGGGCACGGTTTGTGGGTGATTCAAGAGCATGACATTGACCTCAGATCGTCGGGCATTAGATTCTCATAAGGAGCACAACCTGGATGCCTCACATGTGCAGTTCACAGGAGGGTTCCTGCTCCTATGAGGGTCTAATTCTGCCACTTACCTGACAGGAGGCTGAGCTCAGACGGTGATACCGGAGATGGGGAGCAGCCGTAAATACAAATGAAGCTTCAATTGCATGCCCACTGCTCACCTCCTGCTGTGTAGCCTGGTTCCAAATAGCAAACTCATCATTTAAACTTTGCAACCATATGATTCAGATGTATAGTGTTCATTTTAAACACTGACATCACAGGTTGAATGCATCTTCATGCTTGTGACCAGAAATGTTTTGGAGTTTGGATTTTTTTCAGACTTTGGAATATTTGCATTATAACCCTTACCAGTTGAGCATCCCTAATTTGAGTATCTGAAATCCTCCAGTGAGCATTTGTGGAGGGGGTGGGGGTTGGGAAGGAATCACAATCATCATCAATCAACATTTCTGGGGTGTACAATCTTTAGGATGGTTCTTTGACTGCTACGCAACCCTATGTGTCTGTTTTTCCTACAGTTTCTAAATATTAAATGTCATGTTATTTGGCTTCTACCTTACTGTTCAAATTAAGAGTAAATTGCCTGAGCCACCTGTAGCTCAGTGGTTAGGGCACCAGCCACATACACTGTGGCTGTGGGTTCAAACCCAGCCTGGGCCTGCAACAAAAAAATAGCCAGGCATTGTGCTGGGTGCCAGTAGTCCCAGCTACTTGGGAGGCTGAGTCAAGAGAAGCACTTAAGCCCAAGAGTTTGAAGCTGCTGTGAGTTGTGACGCCATTGTACTCTACCCAGGGTGACATAGTGAGACTCTGTCTCAAAAAAAAAAAAAAAAAACCCAAAAAACCTCTTATGATTAACTTTTTTCCTAATATGAATATTTTTCTGTGTTACAGCTGTAATACCATCATAGGTTTCACTAAATTTCTTGCATCTCATAGTTCCTTAGCTTGTGCCCCATTTTTTTTTTTAATTTATTGTCGGGGATTCACTGAGGGTACAAGAAACCAACCAGGTTTCACTGATTGCATTTGTTGGGTAAAGTCTCTCTTACAATCGTGTCTTGCCCCCCAAAGGTGTGACACACTCCAAGACCCCATCCCCCTCCCTCTGTCACTCTCTCTGCTAATCCCTTCCCCACTCCTCCCTCCTCCTTCCTCTCTCTGCTCACCCCCTCCTGTTGTCATTAATTGTCCTCCTATCAAAATCGAGTACTTAGGATTCATGCTTCTCCATTCTTGTGATGCTTTACTAAGAATAATGTGCTCCACTTCCATCCAGGTTAATATGAAGGCTGTAAAGTCTCCATCTTTTTAATGGCTGAATAGTATTCCATGGCATACATATACCACAGCTTATTAATCCATTCCTGGCATTTAGGCTGTTTCCACATTTTGGTGATTATAAATTGAGGTGCAATCAACAGTCTACTGCAAGTGTCCTTCTGATAAAAGGATTTTTTTCCTTCTGGGTAGATGGCCAGTAATGGGATTGCAGGATCAAACAGGAGGTCTAGCTTGAGTTCTTTGAGGATTCTCCATACTTCCTTCCAAAAAGGTTGTATTAGTTTTCAGTCCCACCAGCAGTGTAAAAGTGTTCCCTTCTCTCCCCACCCAGGCCAGCATCTGCAGTTTTGAGATTTTGTGATGTGGGCCATTCTCGCTGGGGTTAGGTGGTATCTCAGGGTGGTTTTGATTTGCATTTCTCTAATAATTAGAGATGATGAGTATTTTTTCATATGTTTGTTAGCCATTCATCTGTCTTCTTTAGAGAAGGTTCTCTTCATGTCTCTTGCCCATTGATATATGGGATTGTTGGCTTTTTTCATGTAGATTAATTTGAGTTCTCTATAGATCCTAGTTATCAAGCTTTTGTCTGATTCAAAATAGGCAAATATCCTTTCCTATTGTGTAGGTTGTCTATTTGCTTTGGTTGTTGTCTCCTTAGATGTGCAGTTTAATTAAGTCTCATTGTTTGTTTTTTGTTGTTGTTGCAATTGCCACAGCAGTCTTCTTCATGAGGTCTTTCCCCAGGTCAATATCTTCCAGTGTTTTTCTTATTCTTTCTTTGAGGATTTTTATCATTTCGTGTCTTAAATTCAGGTCCTTTATCCATCTTGAATCAATTTTTGTGAGTGGAGAAAGGTGTGGGTCCAGCTTCAGTCTTTTACATGTGGATATCCAAGTATCCCAGCACCATTTATTGAATAGGGAGTCTTTCCCCCAAGGTATGCTCTTGTTTGGTTTATCAAAGATTAGGTAGTTGTAAGATGTTAGTTTAATTTCCTGGTTTTCTATTCAATTCCAAATGTCTATGTCTCTATTTTTGTGCCAATACCATGGTGTCTTGACCACTATGGGTTTGTAGCACAGCCTAAAATCTGGTATGGTGATGCCCCCGGCTTTGTTTTTATTAGTAAGAATTGCCTTAGTTATACGGAGTTATTTTGGTTCCATACAAAATGCAGAATCATTTTTTCCAAATCTTGAAAGTACAATGTTGGTATTTTAATAGGGATGTCATTAAATAGGTAGATTGCTTGGAAGTATAGACATTTTAACAATGTTGATTCTTCCCAGCCATGAGCATGGTATGTTCTTCCATTTGTTAATATCCTCTGCTATTTCCTTTCTTAGGGTTTCATAATTTTCTTCTTTTTTTTTTTTTGAGACAGAGCCTGAAGCTATCCCCCTGGGTAGAGTGCTATGGCATCACAGCTCACAGCATCCTCCAACTCCTGGGCTCAAGCGAGTCTCCTGCCTCAGCCTCCCAAGTAGCTGGGACTACAGGCGCCCGCCACAACACCCGGCCATTTTTTTGGTTGCAGCCATCATTGTTGTTTGGCG
>CAUYTI010115835.1:0-25316 GCA_963575145.1 Galago senegalensis
TCAATGTGCTATCAAAATTTTATGCTAGCCAGATAGGGCAGTTGTTGTACTGTGCTTCCTCCAAAATAAGATACTGTCTTATATTTATTTTTTCTCAAGAAGGCACACTAGGGCTTATTTTCAAGGGCTGTCTTATTTTTAGTAAGTATAATACAACAATCTATATTTAGTCAAATATAGTTAAGTCATCTTCTTCTGGAACCTGTCAAGGGGAGCCGACCTTGTTGGTGGGGCTGGCACTAGTGATGCATGAACTCCTTTCCCCTAGCCCTTGGCACGTGAGCAATAGGATGCCTGTGACCTCAGTTACCACACATGAACCTGTGCAAGTGCTAAGGGCTCAGAGAAAGGAGCTGTAGTAGATAAAAGGTGTTCCAGTCTTCCTTACCGCTCAGGGCCGATACGCTGCATAGCCATACCCATCACTAGGTCTTTTTATGGGTTAGGGCTTATATTTAACAAATGCATAGAAATCCTGCTAGGGCTTATTTTTTTGGGTAGGACTTATTTTCAGGGAAACATGGTATATTTTGGAGAGCTTAAAATATCAGAACAGAGGGTTAATTCCAGTACTTGAAATTGTAACAAATTTCTGAACATTGATTAATGAAAGCTATCAACCTTATAAAATGTAATTAAACAGAATTAAATAAATTGAAAAATAATTTATTAATGAAATGTGATAAAATATTAAAAAGTGACAAATTGTTATTAGAATTTGTCAACTCCAAATATTTCTTCTTGTTGTAAACAACACAATATAAAAAACGTTGATTTTTTTTACAGGGAAAAATAATCTCAGACTACATTCTTCAGTGACGATTGAAAATAGATATTTTATAGAAATTATATTTAATTAAAACCCAAATTACTTATGTCTAAAAATTATCTAATGAAAGCAAACATTTAACTTAAAAGTTGCATTTTACTTAGCATCTTATTCTAGTTAGCCATGAAATTTCTCAAACAAAAATGTCTCATAGTCAAGAATCTAAAAAATTCAACAACGATCCAGCAGTCATGCTGATTGGTATTTATACCAATAATTTAAAAATATATGTCCACACCAATTTGAACATGTATGTTTACAGCAGCTTTATTTATGCTTACCAGAACTTGGAGGCAATCAGATGTCCTTCAATAGGCCAGTGGATAAACAGAGTGTGGTACGCATCCATACAAGAAAGAATCACTTAGCCATAGAAAGAAGTGATCTACCTAGTCACTAAAAAAAATGGCGGAAGCTTCAAATGTACATTGCTATGTGAATGAAGAACATACTGTATGATTCTGATGATATGACGTTCTAGAAAAGAGAAACCCATGGAGTGGGTAAAAGAATTAGTGGTTGCTATGCTAGGCGTTGGGGAGTAAAAGTGGGGCACACTGGATTTTTAGGATTCAGATGTTTTGTATGATAATGCCACAGTGCATACATGATATTATTTGGTAAAAATCCTTAGAATTGTATAACAAAAAGAGTAAACTTTATTGTAAATTATACACTTCAGTTAACACTAATGTATTAATATTGGTTCATCAGTTATCCAATATGTACCCAACAGTGCAAGATGTGGGTGGGGAAAGAATGTGGCATTTTGAGTACTTTCGTTCAAGTTTTTTTTTTTTGATAAATCTAAAACTGCTGAAAGAAAATTTGTATATGTAAAAACAAACAAAAATGAACATGTGAGATTGTGCGAAAGAGAACTTGATTGTCTTTTTCTTTTTCTTTTTTTTTTTTTTTTTTTTTTGCAGTTTTTGGCCAGAGATGGGCTTGAACCTGCTACCCCCAGTATATGGGGCCAGTGCCCTACTCTTGGAGCCACAGGCACTGCCCCAGGGAACTTGAGTTTTTAAGAGATGGGAAAGACTACTCTCCTACTCAAATGAAAGAACAAAGTAATTCAAGTTATTGAGTCAGATTTTTTTCAAAGAATCAATGTAATTTAGTACTAACTAAAATATTTTCATATTCATACAGTATTCAACCTTGCATGAAAAACAAGAATGAATGTTAGCTAAATTTACACACTTAATAAATAGAAGCGTAATTTTTAGACAGCTTCATAATTGCAACTTGAATGCTTGGCCATTTACTTGTTCTATGAAAATGTTCTTAGAAACTTGTTCTCCTGTAATTTTATTCTTTATCCAATACTGAAAAAAAAAGTAAGATTTTTATAGGCTAGCAATATTTATTCTATTCTTTATCTGAAAAATATGAGTTTATTTCCTAACATATACATCCCTGTGCAGATTGATTCTCATTTCTCTTGAGTTATATTTTGTGTCTTAAATAGCATTCCCCTTGAACTTGTAAGGTGTACTGTAAAAGGCTATCAGAAGAATCTTTTCTGTAGCTTTTTTCTCATTTAATCTTTCTTGGCTTTATAAGAGCATAATGCATACCTGGTGAGACAGCTTTTATAAATCACAAAAGAAAGCTTACAATGTGATTCATATTTTAAAATTATTTCATCACTGACAGATTTTTTTTACTACCTAAAAAAATAATGTCAGGACCTTTACAAATATACTATCCTCCAATTTCCTTATCAAAACAATAGAGGCTGGGAAATAATAGGAGCTATTTAAAACAATGTCTGTTACTATAATACATTTTAGTTATATCATTTTCTAAATGCAAAAAGTTAAAGAAAAAGGTCATTTCCGTGAAATCTCAGCTCATGTAATAGGCACGCATCTTTATATTCCACACGCTTTGTTAATCATTGACTGAACAACATCGTGACTGGAGCCAACTGACAGGAATTTTAACCTGATTAAATGTCCCAGTATGCCTTAATACCTTTAAATGGAATTTTTATGGCCTGTTCTGCACGCATTTTATTAATACAGCACTGTCTAGAAAACCACAGACACGCATAATAGCTCATCAATTTGTAACTAAGCACTTTTGACCTTGAAAAATCAGCTGTCTTTCAGATTAATGTAGTTACATTTTAGGTAGAAAAAGAAGCCATAAAATTATCATGCTTATTTTTGTAACATGTCAGGATAAGAATTAGGAATAAGGTCCCTGCTGATGGCTCCTTATTGATACTGCTGTCAACCTCTGACATCTGAATCAGAAATTCTGAGACCTCATCCTAATAAAAACTCACTTAAACATTAAATTTCAGCTAAAGAGATACATAAAATATACTGCTGACAAGTTGAAGGGGTAGAGTATAAACTGTCATCCCTTTGATGTCACATTTCTTAGAAAATTAAGGTCAAGAAAAAGTCCCCACATTTTTACTCTTGCATACACACATATACAAATACATAATAATAATAAGCATAAATAATAAACATAATTAGTGGAAAAGAAAAGCTCATCATGAGCATAGCAAAGTAATGCCAGTCGATGATCAAAAATAGATAAAAAGAACACCAAATGAACAATAAACAAATTGAAAAATAATGGAAAGCTGTCTTTTGTTCAAGAAAAATTACATCTGGAGTAAATACGTGATATTAAATAGAGTTGGTAATTTTTCCAAGAGTAATATTTGTAGCTAATGCCAATTTAATTATTTCAGAAGGTGCAAAATGAAATTATTTGCCCTATCATCTAAAATAGATCATTTAAAAAAGGTACTATTTATTTTACCTTTAAGTTAATACATTAATATCAAAATAGGCTAAATATTTGGAGAGTGCTATTGAGAATGGAGAGAATTTCTAGAAGCACGCAATGCTGAAATAAACCATTTCCATCATCTAGTCCTTCCCATGAGAAGGATGAACTTCTTAAATGAAATCCAGAGTGATCTGTTGGCTGACAGCCAGTTCCTGTCTTCTGTCTTTCTAAGAGCCCTCCTGCAGTTTTATTTCTTATAATATTCATTTAATTTATAAGCCAGCTCAAGTATATGTATGTATGTTTGTATTTATTTTGAAAGCAGTAAATCATTGAATTCCTTTTCCTTCAGAAATTATGAGATGCATCATGGTCCAATTAAGAGGAATTATAGAAGACTGGAATCTGATTGCTTCATTTGTATTTCAAAACAGCATGTTTAAGGAGACTACTAAAAAATGAAGATGGTTCTTAAAGTTTGATTTTCATCAGAACTCTTTCAGTACTATTTTAAAATAAACCATTATAGTAGCAAATATTCTGTATGTCCTTGGAAACTAAAGAAGGGTCCCATTGTTGCTAAAATAAACAATTTTCATTTACATGAAGACTCTTGCCACAAATGAGAGTGGCAAGATGGATAAAAGGAAATGAGACTAATAATAAGTAAGGAGCGTCTTTCCTGCAATGTCACTACCATCTCCTTGAGGGCCTGAACAGGGGCTGCAGGTGAGCACTTCTGAACATAGATGAAATCTAAGAGGCTGGTGGTGATAGTACTGATCCTAACCAGGACTATGTTAGAGAGGATTACCTGGTTTATGCTAAGAACACTGACTCAGGAAAGCACAGATCACATGAAATTATTTTTATCCATGTAAAAAATTGTAAAAATTTCAAAGAACTATCTGATCTTTCTCACCAAAATGAGCTGGATACATATGGTTTAGTGCAAAAGCTCTATTGAATTAAATTAGAAATAAAGAAGTCTGTGTTATATCCACTGTATAAGAAAAGAAACACAAATTTTTTTTATTAACTGAAGTACATATGTTAAACAAAGCTGATAAATACCCAAATCCTAAAAATTATAGTAGCATATTATACCCAGTACTATAGTAAAAATTAGTGTGTCATGATTATATATCTTTTATTCAGGGAATGTAAAGATAGATCAATTCTGGATGGCCATTAATGTAATCAATCATATTAACTCAATCATAGGGTAAAGAAAAAAATTACAGTCTCAGTATTTACCATGAAAGAAGCCATTTTATAAAGTCTGTCTTTTTTTTTTTTTTTTTTTTTTGAGATAGAGCCTCAAGCTATCCCCCTGGGTAGAGTGCCGTGGCATTACAGCTCACAGCAACCTCCAACTCCTGGGCTCCAGCGAGTCTCTTGCCTCCGCCTCCCAAGTAGCTGGGACCACAGGCGCCCACCACAACACCTGGCTATTTTTTTGGTTGCAGCCATCATTGTTGTTTGGCGGGTCCGGCCTAGGGATTCGAACCCGCCACCTTAGGTGTACGTGGCTGGCGCCTTAGCCGGTTGAGCTATAGGTGCCGAGCCTATAAAGTCTGTCTTAATGCACATTCTAGATTTTGTTCATCTAGCAAACAAGGATTATAAAACTATTTATTTACAATAAAAAGAAGTGCTCTTATTAACTTAACAGTAAATGTTATCTTTAATAATAAATAATAGTAAATGTTTATCTTTAAGTGTGAACGTTAACTTTGGTTTTTTGGAGACCACCAACTCCGTCATTTATGTGAATTTTTTAGGGACAAAGTACATAATATCAGATTTAGTTCACTGAAATAAAGAACATCTAAAAAACATTGACCTATAGGCACAGTCAGAAAAACAACACAAACTACAGATGTTGATAAGAAAAATAAAAAGAGAGGGAGAAAATTCATATATTGGAAAAGAGAAAAATAATCAATAACATTCATAGAGAATATGATTAAATCTAGAATACCCCTCAAAGAAGGTAAAGAACCTTTTTAGGTTCTTTAGCAACTTCTGCCACCATTTCTAAGATGTACATGTCTTTATATGCCAGCATTTGAATATAATGGAAATACATGCAATTCAAAGGAAAAACTAGTCAATTAATAGCAATAAACTAAAAAATATAATCATCATATACATAAGAAGATAAAACATTTTATTGAGGGGAGTGGATGAACTTTTCAATAAATAGGAAGAAGATATATATTAATTTAGAATAACATATGCCAAATATATGTTATTTAGAATATATTGAAATATATTCAACTGATAATTGTATAAAAATTTAGTAAAGTCCCCCAAAACCTTTAAAATATGGGGTTTTTTGTTAGAAATTTAAAAAATGATATAACAGTTGTGTATACAACTAGGATAAGATATATTTAAATTAGGAAAGGAAATGGTAAAAAATTTCTCCCAGCAGATAGTAAAACAAATTAGAAGCTATAGTAGTTAAAACATAGCAGTGCTAACATAAAAATCTGTGAGGAACAAAAAGAGCAGGTATAGACACCATTATACAAACTAGCTAACAAGTTGAAATAAAACTCTATTCCTGTCTTATACCTTAAACTCAAATGTCACTGTTTTAAAGATTGACATATTGAAAAATAAAAAGCAAAAATGAAAATATAGATGTTTTATAAAATAATGATTGTGATTGGAGAGGACTTCCTAATTATTAAAATACTTGATTCCTTCCATGTTGACTATTTCAGGGGTTGATGCTTTCTAATATCTCTGAGTAGTCAAACAATAAATATTTCAAATATCTCAGGTTTTTTACTTTAGTCCTGCTATTTCTGGTTTCGCTATTTCACAGTGTTAGAGTTCTTCAAAAATTGGTATTTCTTGCTGATTCATATGAGGGCACAGATTCAACATTATCGGGCACTTGGATAAATTTCCTCAGCATAAGTTAAAATGGACTGTGCTGGAAGCCTTCAATGCAAAGGCCGATGACAAGCAGCTTGCCTGGGGTAAAGCCCAGCTGCATTTTCTTGTCAATCCTTTTCTATTGAAAGGGATTTACATTCTGGATTCTGGGCCAACTTATCTATCTTGGAGGTTGGAGTTACATAGAGATTACCTTTTTGTCTCTCTGGCCTCAGTATTCTCTCTAATCCTGTCTCTGCAGATCTTCAGATTTATTGAGAGCGCTGAGTTTCAGATATCAATATTTACTCTTCAAAACGAGGGCAATTCTTCTATGAACATTTGATAAATTCTCCCATTTACTTTCCACACCCATACTTGCTTCCATTCCCAACACTCTCAGCCCAGCATTATCCCAAGAAATACAAATATAAGGATTTTACAGTCCTCGATGAGAGTGAGGGATCTTTCCTTAACTTTTAGGTATTGGGTATTCCTCATTCCTATATAATTTCTTATTAATCTAATATCGTTCGTTTGATATTCAAGGCATTCTTCAGTATTCTGATAGGTTGTTTCGTGATTTTCTTGATTTGAGACAGTCCTAATATGTTTGTTTTAATCTTTATATCCTTTTAGAATTTCAAAGAAACTCCAGAAAGAGAGACCATGTTACCCACAGATGCTTCAATATTAATCTCAGACAGATAAAAAGGAAATAGAGATTATCCTAATCATAACAGCAACATTGGAATTATTTTTAAAACCTACTACTTCAACACATAATTTAAAATTTTTTTGCACCAAAACTAAATGATAAAAACATTGTGAAATCCTTTAAGTGAAAAAACAAATGATTATAAAAAAACATACACAAAAGTAGTGGATTAATGATTTAATAACTTTCCCTCACCCTTTTCGCTTTTGCTGAGAAGCCTAATCGAGTAGGTTTCAAAGAAATGATTATATCCTTAAATAAAAAAAGGATAGTGGGAATTTGACATTCTTCTACACTAGCAGGAAAGGTGATTTAAAATAATCCCCAAAATAATTGTTAAAAACACATAAAGAAAAAAGGCCACTTTTAAGAAGTCTTTTCTGAAAAAAGGTATATGAAATCAAGTAAGATATAAATATAAAGATATTTAGCATTGATATTAAATAAAGAAAATAATTAAAAATTTTAAAGAGGATTATAAACAGTTGGGAATGGATATATATGAAAAAGGGAAGAGCTCTATGCTCATTTATTGACCAGAAGACTATCTGATGTATTAAGTTGAAAATGAAAAGTTGCAGAACTGCTAGTATGATTATGCTGATGTACAAATCATAAACACACATATATTATTTATATGGATGTATATGTGCCCCATTAATGTGTGCATATATGTTTATATACACAGAAAATTATCTGGAAGTTTTAAATGATAATATTCTTACTAGTTACCTCCTAGAAACAGATTATATATAATATATTGTTTTACTATTTCACTTCATTTACAGATTACTCTGCAATAACCAAATATTAATTTTATAATTCTTCAGATAGAATAACAACATATTTTGGAAAATGAGAAATAAGAAAGTTAATTAAATTCTATAGAAAATTATCTACATTAGAAAAATAATTAAGAATTTATATAAAGGATATGGCATTGAAAGCTATTATTTCTGTTATAGGCTAAAGGATGCTGATTTCTGTGAGCCCATATTTTTATTACTAGAATTTCTTTTTTTAGGTTTGTGTTAGGTAAAATATCTCTGACACCCCCCCCCAATTCGGCCCTAGAAATAGGTCAATAAGTCTGAATTATAATAAAACTAAGTTTTTCCTCTCTTTTTCTTCAAATTTCCAGTTCAAGTTAATAGTATAATTTAGGCAGGATTATAGACACTTGGATTTTGAAAAGTTTAGGTGAGATAATCTAACAGGCACATTTTATTTTATTGTTGTTGTTTGGTATACTTTGATATAATAAACTAGCCTGCTTAAGTTTTTCAAAATGATCCATATTAACTTTGCCTTGAGGTGGCTATATTGATTACTAATTCAAAATGCATAATTGATGAAAAGTAATTTTAGCTTTGTTAATACCTTCTAATACCATAAAACAAATAAAAGAATGTTCCAGCAAGTTAATAAAATGAATTTATAATAATATTGAATTACATTTGCAATTATGATCATTGCTGTATACTTAACTGTTAGCTAAATGTATCACTACAATACTTTCTGTCTATGAAGGATATTTTTCTATTTACAAGAAGATTTTAACTCTCTTCACCAGCTATACTTAATTTGCAGCCACTTATAATTTTTATTGCTTCTGAGAATACAATATTATTTTAGAAAGTCTTGGAAGACAATCTCCAAAGCTAAAGCAAATATTCAATTGATTTCTTAAAGATAGCTTAGGCCTTTCTTATTCTCTCATATTTTCTCTGCAATTAAATATGAACTTTGCACTTCAATGCCCAAGGTTTGATTGATTCTCCCCCATTTCTCTTCTACTTCTCCTCTTCCTCCCTCTTCTCTGTCTCTGTCTCTCTCTCTCTCACACACACACACACACTCTCTCTCTCTCTCTCTCTCTCTCTCTCTCTCTCTCTCTCTCTCTCTTTCTTCTTTTACTTTGAAACATATGGAAGACAATAATGGTCGAACTTGGAAGATTTAGGGTGTCATAGCTGATCTTTGGAGATTCTAGAGATACTGTGGTATGCTATCCACATCTGTTTCTTCAACTGCCAGAAAGTGTTTACTGTTGATGAGTCAACTCTGATTTCCAGTGACCTCACTCAAATTTATTTTTCTCCATGAATACTTTGCCCTTGATAATTGCTTGATAGGAGCTTCATTCCCTTTCCTCAATATGAGACACCTGTGAAAGACCAGGCATCCTAAGTATGCCAATAAGACCAATTGGCCAAGCTCTTTGTATAATTGTCTTAGAGTTGGCACCTTGCTCTGCACATTCTGCTGGCCCTGCTTCTTACACATATTGTTCTAGATATCACACCCCAATAGACTTCCTATGCCCACATCTTAGTCTCAGGGTCTATTTCCTGGAAAATACCTAAAAGAGTTGATGATTTTTAGTTTTTTTTAAAAATAACATATATTTTGCTTCCTTTAGCAACTTTTAAAATGTCTCTTTATACTGAGTGACATGAAAAACTACATTAATTTTTCTGTAGTGAAAAAACCATCCATTTCACATGGACAATTGAGAAAGGAAGTGTTTTGAGCCACATGAATAAGTGAATGGAGCAATCCTCTACTCATTTTAATGGTTATCACCAAATGGATCCATTCCATTGCTGTTAAAATGGGAATAATAGTGTTTGTGCATCTATCCCTATTATCATATCTCCAGCTAGATGAGCTATGATTCTATTAGTCTCAGACTCATTAAGGTCAAGTCAGGTTACCATTCAGGAAGAAAATATAATGGAAAATCATGCAGCTACAGCAATATTAATGATTCATTAGGTGACATTCTACCCTCTGGATGTTCATAAAGTAATCTAAACCCAAAGTGTCATAGCTGCTACACCAAAGCCATGACACAATGAAACAGAAGAAACATTAGGGCCAGTGACGCTGGTCTATAATCCAACCTCACATATGATGTATCTTTTTGTATCAGTGTTGAAAATACATGTGATTCTTTTGAAAAATTCAAAATTAGATGTAATAGCTCCTATATATCTGGTTATCATAAATTCACCCAAATTTTTATTACATTTATATTTCCAGTTTATGGTCACAAAGCCCCATACACTGATTATGCTTCTTATAAAGAAATATTTCATTTTATCCAGTCCTAAGCTCTTCCTTCAACTTGAGAAGTTTTAAAATTCAGCCTATATATTAATATTTTGTCTTCATCCTAATAGGAATAGATACTTAGTAACAGTAATAATAATAGTTAACACTATACTAATATAATAGTATAACACTATTATATATTAACACATAATTGAAATCATACTATTAGTATCCCAACTTCATATCCATGTAAACTAAGACTAAGAATGCTTGATGCCTTACTGCAGTTACACAGATGGTATTTTACACCAGATATTCTGACTTCGGACTTATTATTATTGGGATTGTGTGCTGTATGATAAAGTAAGCATTGAAGAAAGATATATAAAAAAGAAAACTTAGGGGCTCAAAGTATTCTAGACTAAGAGCTAAACAAATTAATGCTGCAGATTTACACTTGATGCTGAGATATCATAAGGGTAAAGAAAGCTCCTGTGAGAAAGTCAAGTTTTTATCCTATGTGAAAGAGGGTAATAGTGAAGAGTGGAGTGGGAAGGGGAGATAAGGCACCCAAATCTTGTGCAAACTTATAAATACATGTCAGCATATGGCATTTAGGGAAATACAAGTAGTTTGATATGTATAGAATAAAGGTCCTTGCTATGTTGCAGGAGGGGTGTGCAGAATGAAGGTTAGGAGCATTATTTTATCAAGGGTGTTTCATGCCATCTAATGGACTGGGGCCTGATCTACCACCAAGAAAGGCAAATGCTTATTTACATGATGGATTTGTGTTGGTGCCTTTTTTCTACCAACTCCCTCACAAACAATATCTTGTGTTTCCATGATTGTGGCACTGAGCAGGGATAGCTTGGAAGACTTTGTGACTAACAGACTGGTTGATGAAAAGAACAATGGTACCGTCTTATTTTGGAGATAGCTAGACATACCTCAACTTCTACCAACTCCCTCACAAACAATATCTTGTGTTTCCATGATTGTGGCACTGAGCAGGGATAGCTTGGAAGACTTTGTGACTAACAGATGTCTGGTTGATGAAAAGAACAATGGTACCATCTTATTTTGGAGATGGCTAGACATTCCTCATGTATTTGATGAGCGTGTGGAGTACATGAACTTGTCTCATGAATAAACCAAAAGGAATCTTCAAATGAATGAAAAATAAAATAAAAAGAAAGTGATGGAAAATCACGAGGACTTTTATAAACCCTAGTTGTGAAACTATAATGTCTGCAGGCCTCTAGCATAGTAAGAAATTCCATATTAAAAATCTAGCACCAGGTCCAGATGCTATGGTAGCTAATATAGATATTTAAAGATTTGCTGGCTAACATGATCATGTGACACTGTCCTCCCTCCTTTAAGTCAGGAAAACAAAGTGCTTTAGATTTGTCAAAAAGGAATTTAATGAAGGGTGTCCACTGGAAAGATAAAAAGGGCTGACAGAGCAAACAAAGGGACAGTGAAATAACTCAGAGATTATTGACCATAGCCAGAAGCTAATATTCTCAGCTGGGGGAACATAAATTGAGGTTGTTGTGATCATAGCTCAAAATCTCAGATAAGGAACTTGCAGTAATGAAAGGATGATGAGGTTTGAAACCCCACAGAAGCCTCACTGCCCATTTGGCTGGTCCTAGGACTCCCTGGAAGGGCAGGGTGCTGAAATTTCTGAAGGAATGCCCAGATCTAGGTCTGGGACTGAGGAAGAAACTCCCCCTTGCATTGTATGGAACTGCTGAAAGATGTGGAAATCAGTGGGTGTCCATTGCTGCTGGATACACAAATCAGAGTCAAGGACTTATCTGAGGTCTCGTCTCAAAAACCCATGGAAAAGAGCACCCTGTCCCCTTTTATTCTGACTTCTCATTTAATTTCAGTGCTTCAGGGGCAGAACCCAACTGGAATTCAGCAGCAAAGAAGTCTAGGAAATGTGTTTTGAGACCTTTCACACACAAAAAAAAGAACAGAAAAGGATAAGAATGGAAGCTGAGAGCAAATAAGCAAATAACCAAAATAGTAAAGAGTAAAGCCCGAGAGCCAGAAGATTGGGCATTCCTCTCAGTTTGGGGGACTGCCACTCCACAATGGACACGCAAAAGCACATACCCAGAGAACACATTCATAAGGTAAAAGAAAAAAGTAGAGTATTTCTTTGCTGAATATTACTATGGTCGCTTTCAAAATACTTCCATGGCCCTCTGGTGACCACAGTGATACTCAGCAATGAAGTATGTAGCCTTTTTTCTAGGAGGAGTTTACAAACTCAATTGTCAGACCTTGTATGACAACAGCTCTGATGGCTGTTACAGAAAAAGTTTCAAAATTGCTTTGAAGGGTGGACTAGGTACTGGCACTGACTCATAATTTCCCAAGGAGAGTACTTCAAAGGTAAGTATGATAGTCAGCAATGATGTTTGTAGCATTTTTTTTCTAAGACGAATTCACAAACGTAATTGTCTGTCCTTGTAGACACAGATGCAGAGACGCACATACGTATGTGTATATGGACATAAAATGCGATTTTTTGCTTAGCACATCTGCTTTCCTATTCTGTCTGCCCATCAGCACTGCTACCTGACAGTGATATATCCATACTAATACAATTAAATATGTATGAATAATGTCATTTTTATTAATGTCTAATTATATTATACAGGCTTTTCTTGTATCTTTATTCTTGCATAAGAGTATTAAAATACCCACATCTTCTAAGTTTGGATAATATTTTATTGCACATGTGCATTATACATATGTGTATGTATATTCCAGTTTCTTCATTATTTATTGGTAAACCTTTGGAATTTATTGGTTTCCATATCTTGACCATTGTGAATAGTGCTACAATGAACAGTTATACATTGGCCTCTCTAATATTTATTATATTCTGTTCTTTTGACAGTGCTCATTCTAATGATTATGAAGTAATACCCTCACTATGGTTTTCATTTACATTTCCCTGATGACGAATAAAACAGACCTTTTAATATACTTAGCAGTTATTTGTACATCTACTTTAAAGAGGTGTCTAAGTGTTTAGGGCAATTTTTAAATTGGATTATTAGTTTTTGCAATTGAGTTGCATGAATTTCCTGTACGTTTTGGAATTTGACCTCTTATCTGATAGATGGATTGTAAATCATTTTCTATTCAGTGGGTTACCTTTATATTCTGTTGATTGTTTCTTTTGTGGTATAACAGCTTCTTAAAAAATGAGGGAGAAGCTTAAAAAACAGAACACAAATTTAAGAAACCATTTTCTTCTTGATGACAAAAATATTGTTCCTGGTAAATAAATATTGCCAGACTGATTCCAAAGGCAGTTAACAGTTCACATTCACTGTCTAAATATGAATATGAAATTTGCACCTTAATTCCTTCAGCAGTAGGCTCAAGACATTAACAATTTTTCTGTAACCTTACATTATAATTACTCTTCAAATTTGGCATATGTTTATTAAATATTTATATGTTCTATATAATTTTTATAATCAAATATGTATATTTTCATAAAATTAAGACATCCTCTAATCCTAGATTTTTATACATATACATTTAATCTACAAAAATTATTTTAGATGACAGAGGAATAGAATCAATTTTTATCTTTTTCTATTGGTTAGCCAAACATTCCAGTATCGCTTATTTAATAATGCATTTCCCACAAATTGAATTACCAATTCTTTCTTATGTTTAATTTTTACATATGCTAGAATATACTTTATGGCGTCTTTACTGTTTCACTGATTGACTAAAAAATACTAACTGCTACTTGATAAAGCACACACCTGTCCACAAGGATATATATACAAACACACAACAAAATCTTTTGAAAGTATGAATGTTGGTGTGTCTACATGAATAATTTTCTGATGTTTCTTAAATGTACGTTATTGTATTAAAAAATTCTATTTTGTTAGTTCTCAAACAATTTCTACATGTTTCCATATCTGTTATATTTAGACAAATATTTCTCTATTTTTATTTGAAAACAACATTATAATACTTTCTCTACCTAAATGCCCTACTTGTCTTGTTATTTTATTTCTTCTTCCAACTTGTACTTCACCCGTATATGATAAGTTTAAAATATTATGACATTCCCTTTTCCTTGACACCTTTCTCTTCCCACTCCTACCTTACCCAGATGAAACTTTGTGAATTGTTTTACTTCTTCTCATTTCTCCCTGTCTAGGTTGTATTTGTTAGTCTATTTCCAGACAATTTCCTTTTATCCATTTAGTTTTAATTATATGTTAAATAATATGAATTTCTAATTTAGAAGCTTCCAGATTATTAGTTACAGAATAAAAGTCAATATTTGGGGACTTTTATGAACTCCAGATTCTACCTAAGCATTTGTGGGTGTGTGTATGTGTTGTCAATGTGTATATACATAAATACAACCAATTCTATGTGATACCAGGTAATATTATAACTTCTAACCTCCACTTTGTACAAACGAACAAACTGAGGCACAGAAAGATTATCAAAAAGATTATCACTTTTCTCATGTTTATAAAAGATAAATGACAGAAAATCTAAGTTTTGAGCTCACTCAGGTATCAGTCGCCAAAGGTTACACAATAAACCATTTTATTCACTGTTATGAAAACAAAACCCACACACACACATTCCTAGAAATGAACAATCAGAGACTGAATGAATCACCAAACATGACCCAGCCAGTTAAAAAGCAGCACAGCTGACTTAACTGTGGCCTTGCAGTGGCCCCTCATCAATGTGAAAGTCATTTATTAAATATCAGATGGGTTGTGTTTTGGTGATAATCTAATTTAGCTAAACACTCTGTTCACAACCCTGGCCACAATGTAAAGAAGGGACTTGCGTAGGTGAACAGTCTAACTCACGTTTAATTCTTTTTTTTTTTATTTTTGCTTTCAATTTAATCTAATAAAAATTAAAAAAAAAACAAATTCATTCTTGAGGATCAAGATATAAGATAGTCATCTTGTTGATACCACCAAAACTAAGGATTTGAGGGGATTTTTTTGCCCCCAAGATGTTTCAAATAAGTTCCCTGAAATATTTATCTTAAAGCAAGGATTTATAAATGTTACCATTTAAGAATGATAACGTAAAACAGTAATTCTAAAATAATGATGCAATGACTACTTTTCAAGTGACTTAGAGATACATTTGCCAGCCTCTGTCAGTAAATGTCCAATGAAGTTGCTGTCCTCGAGGTGGGACACTAACACTGAAAGCCATTATATTAAAACATGTCATCACTAACTATATGTGAAAAAATTGAATTTCAATAATTTTATAACACAACTTCTTTTTATACTAGTTGGTATTAGTAAAGCTTATGTTGTTATAGACTATTTCTGTAACTCATGTGTTTAACTTAAGATTCTAACTTTTTGGATTTAAAAATATTTTTACAAATATAGAGATGTTCTTAATGCAGAACAGGTAACTGAAAACAGTTCCTTTTTTTTTTTCCGAATCATTTCCTAAAGTCTGATATTCCTATCATGTCTAGTTCCCATAATTATATTTATCCTAGTGTGTGTGTGCATGTGCGTTTAAAGTCACATTAAAAAACATCTGAGAACCCTCTCCCTCTCTTTTCTCCTCCGCCCTTTCCTCATCTCTCTTCCTCTGCACTCTCCTCTCTTCTCTTCTCTTTCACTGGCTTCTCCACTCTCCTCCTCTCTCTCCTTCTCTCTTCTCTCCCCTCTCCTCTTCTTTCTCTTCATTTCTCTTCTTTTTTCCCTTCTCTTTTTTTCTCTTCCTTGGTGCTGCTCTGCAGCCTCCCTCCCCCACCTATAAAGACCATTCCTACAAGCTTTGGTGGTCTGTGAAATCTCTGCCAGTCAAGTGCTGCTCTTTCATCTGGTATCAGAATCTGGATTTAATTAGGGAATGCTCCCAAGAGTAACTTCCACCCCCTCCATGGGATTTTAGCTCCTGGAGGTTCCCTATCCTCTTTTTGAACTCCTGGCTCATCATTGCATCAGCTTGTGTCCATCCACCAAGGCACTCTAACCAGCACCAAGCACTGGCCCCATCCAGACTTGGTTACTACTCAGCTGATGCTTCAAACCTATACCCCAGATACGACTCCCAAACTACAAGAAAAAGAAACTTCTTTGTGAGTGGGCTACACTCTACTCCAGGCCACAAGACCTTCCTGAACACCACTTCTAAACAGCCACCACTAAAAGGGCAGTCTAAGAGTAAAAACACTTACATCCTCCCAAAGAAAAATCATAATTGTCCTCTAGTTGGCTGATTAAAACTATGTGCCCCTCCCAGCAAGAAGAAACTACAGAAGAGAGAACTAGAAGTTCCCTATCCCAAGGCCAACCCCCTATTTTTAACATATCAAGAAGGGAGGAATGTTAGGTAATTGCCTCAGAAAGCCACTTCCCCAGAAACCCACTTCTGGCTCTTAAAGTTACAACTCCTTCCCAAGCACAGGGAGTGGCCTGCTTACCTCATCTCCCTGTGCCAATTACCCACTGCCCAGCCCTAAAGGCGCTTCCCACCAGAGTAGTAACTGCTTATTGGCTATCCCACCATCCCGTCAGGATTCTGAGACTTCCCTATATAAGGATACGTTTCTCTTTTCTCTTTCTCTCCCTCTCTCTTCTCCTCTGCTCTTCTCTCCTCATCTCTCTCTTCCTCTTCACTCTCCTCTCTCTCTTCTCTTCTCCTCTTCTCACTCCTCCACTCTCCTCCTCTCTCTCCTTTTCTCTCTCCTCTTTTCTCTTCTCTTTTTCTCTCCTCCTTGGTGAAGCTCTGCAGCCTCCCTCCCCCACCAATAAAGACCTTTCATACAAAAAAAAAAAAAAAATCTGAGAATAATGTGTGGAGATATCCTGACATGAGATGGCCACATATATCTTCCTCAGAAGGAATATTTTAGATGTCCAGGGAAGTTGGAAGTCACAAGACCTGGTAGTCACTTAAAGATCAAAATAGTAAGAGAAATGCCTTTCTCCATTTTTTTTCCTATAGCTTCTGAGCATAGTTTGCCTTGTAAATATGGGAGCCATTGTATTTGCAAACAAGATGATAAAGTATTAATCATGGCATGGTTAACACAATTGACATTTCCCCTACATGGCAGCAATGATCTTTTTTTATTGTTAGGGATTCATTGAGGGTACAAAGGCCCAGGTTACACTGATTATATTTGTTAGGTAAAGTCCCTCTTATAATTCTTTCTCCATTGTAGATCCAAATCATGTCCACTTTCTTGGTGTTGAGCACTAAAGACAGTTTGGATTAATATTATCTATCACTTTTTTTTCTTTTGAATAGGGAAGACATAAAGTTCGTTATGGTCTTTATCCAGCCATTTCAAATGCAGCTAGCTATTTTTGGTTCCAGAGTAAGAATTAGAAGTCACAAAGAACCTTAATTGTTGGATGTGAACCAAAATGTACTGCCTTTCATAAATAAGGACTAGAGTCCTAATGTGCTGGCTGTAAGCCAGAAGTGGTGACCTTTTTATTTTTTTAAAATCTCTCAGTATGGTAACAGTTTTATACTAATGCACTCACACAAGCTTTGACCAAGTAATATACCATTTATCAGACTTCTAGTGGTGTGGATTGCAGCCTGCAGATGTGAATCAGAGCACAGCCAAGAGTCCCCACTTGGGAAGTCAGCCTTGACTTAGCACAATGCACTAATTAACCGCTCTCACCAGCTATAGAGTCGTACACTGTCTAATCAGACAACTGGACAAAAGAGAAGATGTCAGCTAAGAACAGTTTCTGAAAATTTGTGTCAGAAAAGTATTACTAGAAACTTTTGGAAAACGTAAAACTTAAAAGGAAATAATCTAAATTGTATAATGGAAATTCAAGGCAGAACAAATGCAAAAATCACTTTAACTAAAATGTTAATGGCTAGTTGAAAAATTAAAAGAAATCTTAAAGTGACACCAGTTAACTAAAGGAAAACTGTATGATTCCCTAAAACAGTTATACTTGTCCTAAATTCCTCCACAATTTTAAGAAAGTGATGTCACAGCGTACATACTCTTCTCTGCTTCTTTTGTATTAAAAAGAAGCAAGGAAGATGTACCCATACATATTTCTTTGGAGACCATCTCAAATAAATAAGACTGGTTATAAGGAGATTAAAAGAACACTATTAAGAGAAGATTATTTAGAGGGATTCTGAATTTATTAATATAATTTTAAATTCAAGTGTTGCTCTTTCCATTTTTTATTTCTTTCCTTGATGCAAAAATGTGAGTTACTTATTTGTGAACAATAGTGACAGCTTCATTCCAATTTACTACTTTCCAGGTATATCATAACATACATTTCCCTAACCACCTTATAAGATCCTGTAATTATTGCCATTTTACTGGTACAGAAACTGAAGCATAAAAAATTAACTTGTCCATTCTCACAATGCTAATTAATTGAAGAAGTTTACATTTAAACCAAAGCAGTTTGCTTCTATAGATGTGTTTATAATGACCATTCTGTGATTTATTATTAAAGAAACAGAATGTGTGTTAAATAATTTATTTTATGCCTAAAGGACATAGCATTATGTGTATTTATTAAGTTAAAACAAGATTTTTCTTTTGTTTTGCTCTCATCCTGATTAGATTCTTCTCCTTAAATTGACAATATTCTTGACAAGTCTCTCTCCTTGATTTTGCTACATTATGTTACCATTAATGGTATCTTTCCCACTAGACAGCAATCTCTTTGAAGGCAAGAGATTGAAATCAAATGTGGATCTGATCAATCTTTTTTTTTTTTTGGCTAACTAGACCCATGCCTGATGCAGAACAAGAAGACATCATTTATTTGTGGAATTAATGAGTCAATTATTCACTTCTACTTAAATATTCAGTATAATATAGTTACACCATGATTTTTATTTTATGACTGGAGAACTCCAAGTTTTTTTATTGTTTTGGAAAATTTTACTTTTATACATAGTTTCAGATGGGTGAAGCTATTAAAAGCACAAAAATTCTGGGTAAAGATAGAGGAAAATTTCTACTCCTTGATTTGGAAATCTAAAAATCAAGCGTTCAACTTTAGACATTATAAAACTGAAACATAATAAGTAAGCAGAGTGTCAAGCCAAGTTTCTACACATGGTTAGCACTTTATACATAAATGTTTGGTCAAGAAGTCCCTTCTATTACACTTTTTGGTATCTTTTTGAGCCAAACCCAGTGTCAAGTGGGATTATTGGAATAGTAAATTTGAATTAAGCTATCTGACTCTCCCACAGGATGGGAAGGCAAAGAATCTGAGACTGTTTTTGATTTACTAACAGTCCACCTTCTGGCCACTATTGTTTATACTCTGTCATGTGTAAAGTGCATCATTCCTCTCACAAACCATCAGAAGTCTCTTCCTTTGTTGGGTATATTCCCAGATGACTGTACTAAATCTTAAAGACAACATAGCAAGATGAAAAAAATAAAATACATAGTTAGTAAAAAGGAAAAGAAAAATGTTGTCACTTTTTTCAGATATGATAGTTAATATAGTGTATCTAAGAGGATCTACAGACATTGTATTAGATTTAATAAAATAATTCAGAAAATTTGCTGGATATGTACCCAAAAAATCAGGTTTCCAGTTTTGATTTAGCACATCTACTTTCCCTAATCCATGATTATCTCTTTTCTTTTTTGTGTCTTTTTCAGTTGGATTCAGTTTTCACTAGGAGTCACCAACTAGAATTACACACAATGTAGCAATATATTAACTGTTAAGGTTTTGTAACAGTATAATAACATTTATCTTCCCCTTCTCAGAAAATCTGTTCCATTCTCGCTCTCTAATTCTTATATCAAATTTCTTCTACATTACAATAACCTTTTAGTTGTCATTTTGGCCAGATTATGAAGGTGGAAGGGAGGTTATCTCTAGGCACACTCTAAAATATCACCCAATATATCCTATTTCTTTCCTATATCAGAATAACCATTCATAACTCATTACTCTTAGTAAAACAGCCCAATTTACTCAGTTATCACTTTGCAGCTGTCAAAAATGAGAGTATTTTGCCAGCTCCTTGGCCAGCTATGCAGCTTCCAATAGTGTTCCTGCACTTGGTTTCTTACTATTTATGAAGTATTTTACTCCCTAGACCTCAGAATCACCTGAAAAATCTGTGATGTTTAACTACATGCTTCCAGAAGGTTCCTACTGTTTATGTACAATAGTCCATTCAAAAGGGCCTATTGATCATACTTTTCAATTCTCATTCATGATGAATTTTTGAAATTATCCCTTACAAGTTTCACATTTTACAAACTTTCTCAAAGTCTAGCAAAATACTAGCATTACTTGCCTATTTATCTGTCAAAAACTATTCCCATTTTTCTGCATAGGGCATTTTTCTTCAACATTATCTTGACAAAAGTGCAAATCCATAATATATGAGTCTCACCCTTTGAGAACTATTGAAATTTTTCTCTCAATGATCCAAATATAATTAACGTCCGTTCCCAAGGTTGATATTCCTTGATTACACTGTAGCCCTAAAATTCTTTTCCTTATCTCTATAATTTTTCTTCACAACAATCACCCTGCCCATTTCTAATGCTACCACTTTATTAAATGTAGAGGTCCTCAAAGCTCTATCTTTAGCTGCTTGTTTTCTCACTTTTAATCTTTCCTCTTCCTTCCTTCCACCTTTCCCTTACTTCTTTGCACCCTTTGCCTCCCTTCTTCCCTTTATTATCATTCTCTGTGAAAATTTCCTCTACCCCTGGCCTGGATCCCAAGATCCTGACCATGACTGGCAAATACATTACACACAAGACAGACACTGCCAGTCAGCTGTAAGCTGCCATACAAGAGTTGTCAACACAGGTCTGGACAATTGATATTCCATCAGATGACACTAGCACTAAAAAAGAAACCTATTCACCACCCCAAGCTCTCCCTAAATGTCTCCACCTGACATTCCATACCAGCAACATATAGCAATCAAATGCAATATCTGATGCTAGACTGGATTCCTGTTGAAGGGGGGAAAGCTATAAAGAATATCATTGGGTCATCTGACAAACCTGCAACATGGATGCCAAATTAAATGCCAAAATATTACAATGTTAAATTTACTAAAGCTGATTACTATATTGTAGTTATGGAAGAGAATATTCCTATTCTTAGGAAATACACTCTGAAGTATTTTTAGGGGTAAATAGCTATGATGTATTCAATCTTTGTTCCAATAGTTCAGAAAAAAAAAAATGTGTGTGTAGATGCGTGCCACATGAAGGAAGGAAGTGAAATCAAACACCCAAATGATAAGTAAGGCAAATGGGGTAAAAGTCAGGTAAATCTGAAGAATAACTATGCTACTCTTATTCTTAAAATTCTTCTATAAGTCTGAAATGATCTCTAATTAAAAGTATTTTTTAAAATCAGCCATTTACTGTTTTTCCAATCACATTATTCCTGTGTTACAGCTGAAGAAAGTATGAGACTTCACAATGTTATGTAACCAGGAAGTAAAGCCAGTCTGTCCTACTCTAGTCTAGCACTGGTTTATCTATCACAAAGCACTGCATTTGGTGGTAGGATGAGCTGCTTTGTCAGCTCCAGGTGTTCCAGGGCTGTTTGGTCTTTCCAATCTTACCTTTTGAAAATTCTAAGATTGTCCTTTACTCTGTTTTCCTTAACCAGAGATCACTATCATGACAGTTGTGTCCTATCTCAGGCACTCCATGACATATAGTACTCTGGCCAGCTTTACTCTTTACAAAACTCCAGGGAAAAATCTGCTTTGGATTCCAGCTCTCATACATGTATCAGAATGTACTACATACACTCCTCCAACAAGCAACTGGAGGGCAGTCTATATACTTGTACAGATCCTACTCTGTACTAGGGATTCAGTAATCAATTATTGAGCTGAAATATTTAACTTGTTCCATTGCTCGTAGTTTTCCTCTTCCCAGTAAATATTAGGAATAGTCAATTTCCTCCCTTTCGTTCCTCCACCAAATCTAGGATTGGGTCAACATTTACTTTCTAAATGATGTTTTCCCAGTTACTCCAATGCTGAACAGTTGTCTGCATGTTTAACTCTCTCAGCACAAATGGACTGTACCAAGACCTTTTGGGCTTAACAACAATATAAAGTATGTTTTGTGGAGCATAACATTGTGACAATTTAGACGTGGTATAACACCGTGACAATTTAGACGGGGGTCTCCATTTCTTTTTTTGACTAAGATAAATAAATCTGGAAAGAAGCCAGTATATGCACATGCTAAAGTTAAACGATTAAAAAAGGTTTATTGTTTGTGTTTTAAAGGAGCTATGGTCAAGTAAATTTAGGAATGCTGAATTGAATGAAGTTACACCAGCTGCTTATCTCATATTAATACATCAAGGTGTAATTTGATTCTCCTACAGCAAAACAGACTTATTTGACATGAGATCATATCACTCCAAGCATCTCCTGGGAAAACACACGATGGAACACACTTTGGAAATGTATGCTACACTATTACTGGAAGAAAAACATCATGAGTATGTGGGAACTTGGTAAGACACTGCCTTTGTCAAAAGAAAACACCTGTTTAACATTAGGAGGAGGATGTGAAGCTTTCCACATATAATACAAAGTAGCCACTGATTCTAACTGCAATTGCTTAAGGATCAAAAGCCTTTGAACTCTAGATTAAATACCCACCTACACCTAGGCCCCACCAGCATTCTAGAGTGGGCTTCTACCTCTTCCCACAACTTGTGAAGTACAGATAACCAACTTTAATGTAAGTACCCCACAACTTCAATATTAGCACATTTGCATACACGCAAAGTAAATTATAGATCTGCATATGGCAGGCTTCTCAAATTTTAATATTCAGAGGATTTACTTAGGAATTCTGATAAAATGCAAATTCTTATTTAGTAGGTATGGGACTGGGCACAGATTCTGCATATGTAGCAAACTCTCAGGTAACGTCAATACTGCTGATCTACAAACCATATTTTGGGTAGTAAGGGTGTAAAAAACGCTTAAGACCTCTAACTCTTATCCAATGGCACTGTCCTTCAAACTGCTTTCCAGAGAAATTATTCTTCCATCAGAAAACAATGCCACTCATTTATAAAAACAGAAACTGTACAAGAAACTGAAGATACACTATTATCCGCTAATGGGTTTTCATTTAAATGGCAGTATACTACAGGTGGCCATAAAAGTTCATTTATACAAAATCATCTTTTAATCTAAATCTTCATTCTACTTCTACTTCCAAATGCCCACACCCATAACACAGTAACACACTGACCTTCATGGCAGTCAAGAATTATCTCCACTTTCATTAACTTACAAGGCTGAAATTCTAAGCTCTGCCCCCACCCAAAAAAGACATGTATAAAGCCAGTATCTTTCTCAATGATTTACTGAAAGCAGCAGCTCATTTAATAAAACCATCCTAAAGCATAAAATTGATTGAACCAACTGCTGTGTTGGGCATACACAACAGCTGATAAAAATCATTCAGGATTTTTATTCTTACAGAGTTTCTTTTAGGCTTTGAGAATTTTTTTCCTATTCTATACTTTTATCTTGATATTTAAATAACTGAAATAAAGAGGGGGAGTCTCCAAATCCATGAAATAAACTTTTAAAATTCAAGAAAACCTTTTCATAACCAAGATCATATACAACTTAAACAATCCATATACTAAAAGTAATAACTCCTTTCCTAGAGGGTAATTTGTGCAACAAAATCAAGAATTTAAACTGAGTAACCTCTTATGATGTCAAATGCTGCACAGTTTTTCATGGCATAGCACTGTCATTTAGAAAAGCATTAAAACAGTACATATGACATATTACCTTCATTCTTTAGAAAGGAAACTTTGTAAAATTATATTATTATTTGTCTTTATAGTTAGGTTTCTTGATATTACACATTTTGAGATTTTATTTCAATAAAACACAAAGACCCTTATTTCTTTGCATGTTTTATGATGCTTTTATTTGACTTTTTATAATAAAGTAATTTTATAGTTTTTTTTTGTTACAATGAAGGACAAAGATAAGCCAACTGTTTAGATTCCTCTCCTTTATGTTGTGTCTTTGATCACTAACAATGCTGCGTGAACAGCCAACAGAAGGCTGACATTTCATAAAATATGCAGTGATAAAAACTAATACTGTAGCATCTGGGAGCGATATATAAAATGCAGAAATACACCTAATAACTGTGATCTTAAATTACAAGTTACTAAAAGCTAAATAAAAAGCATACCTAAGAATTTCAAAAGGCAAGATTACAAAAGGGTTTTTTGTACTTGTATTTCTAAAAACAAAGTCTTAAAAATAATTTAAGTTAAAAAATAATGGAAGTTCATTATACTTTTCTTACTACTCTACAACTTAAAAGCCAGCCATTTTCTAAGAATAGGATACCTGCACTATATACCTTTCAACAGCTAAAGAACATATTTTAAAACCACTGAAAGACACTGTACAATATGCAGAGAAAATTTTCTTCTCTCAGATACTGAAAAGTGTCAAAACTGTTAATGAAGAAGTAATGTATCACTTTTATGATAAGATTCCAGAGACCATGACCAAATAAATTCTTAAAACTGTAATAATATAAATAATACCAGTATTAATATATCCTTTCACAAAATAAAACTGAAAGTCTTTGTTATACCACAGCAAGTAAAACATGCTCAAATATGTTTCAATAATTTTAACTATACTGCTAAACATTTGTTTTTTAATAGTGGGAAGCAGTGAAGGCACACAATAAAGATAATCTAAGAATAATCATGTGAATTATCTTTGTATTTGATTTAATATTCCACCTATATCCATCAAAATCACAGTCCAGCAGAAGTGTTTTATTGTTTTTTAATATATATGCTAAAGGAAAATGAAAAAATAAAAGCCATATTCAGCAGTTCAAGAACTCTGAATTAGGCTCGGCGCCTATGGCTCGAGCGGCTAAGGCACCAGCCACATACACCTAAGGTGGTGGGTTCGAATCCCCAGCCCGGGCCCGCCAAAACAACAATGATGGCTGCAACC
>CAUYTI010115836.1:0-31733 GCA_963575145.1 Galago senegalensis
CCCCCTGGGTAGAGTGCCATGGCATCACGCTCACAGCAACCTCCAACTCCTGGGCTCAAGCGAGTCTCCTGCCTCAGCCTCCCAAGTAGCTGGGACTATGGGCGCCCGCCACAACACCTGTCCATTTTTTTTTTGGTTGCAGCCATCATTGTTGTTTGGCGGGCCCAGGCTGGGGATTCGAACCCGCCACCTTAGGTGTATGTGGCTGGCACCTTAGCCACTTGAGCCATAGGCGCCGAGCCTCAGCTAGTAAATTTCACATGTACCTTTGTAAGATGCACCATAGGTGTGGTCCCACCAACTACTCTCCCTCCACCCAACCTCCCCCTCCTCTCCGCTCCTTCTCCCCTTTCCCCATATTCTTGGGCTATAATTGTGTTATAGCTTTCATATGAAAGCTATAAATTAGTTTCATAGTAGGGCTGAGTACATTGGATACTTTTTCTTCCATTCTTGAGATACTTTGCTAAGAAGAATATGTTCCAGCTCCATCCATGTAAACATGTAAGAGGAGTGACCCCATCTCAGGGTGGGCAAGGGATTTGAAGAGAAATTTCTCTAAAGAAGACCGGCGCACGGCCTACAGATATATGAAAAAATGCTCAACATCCTTAATCATCAGAGAAATGCAAATCAAAACTACTTTGAGATATCATCTAACTCCAGTGAGATTAGCCCATATCACAAAGTCCCAAAACCAGAGATGCTGGTGTGGATGTGGAGAAAAGCGTAAAATCTCCATCTTTCTTTAAGGCTTCATAATATTCCATTGTATACATATACCACAATTTATTAATCCATTAGTGAGTCGATGGGCACTTGAGCTTCTTCCATGACTTAGCAATTATGAATTGGAATAAACATTCTGGTACAAATACCTTTGTTATAATGTGATTTTTGGTCTTCTGGATATATACCTAGTAGAGGAATTGTAGGATCAACTGGTAGGTCTATTTTTAGAACCCTAAGTGTTCTCCAAATATCTTTCCAAAGAGAATGTATTAGTTTGCATTCCCACCAGCAGTGTAGAAGTGTTCCCTTTTCTCCACATCAAGAAATGGAATTTTGATGACAGCCTTTTACATCCCAGATGCCAAGGAACAGGCGGGGGCACCCTGTTAGAGGAAGGTGGGTACTGCTTCTTCTTCCAGAGATGCCTCACCCTCTCTCCTGCCTTGCTTTGCCCCTGCCACCACAGTTTTGGGACAACCTCTCTGGGAGGCTGGAATTTCAGGTCAGGGTAGAAATATACTAGTTACACAAGAAAAGCCAATCCCTCCTCTTTTCTCTCTCTGTACCATGGGAGACTCCGTAATGCTATTTCCAACAAAACATGCACCCTAAAAACCAACTGTGGTTTGAAGTGATACATCCTCCCTACGGCACCTACCCCATCACCAGCTAGACTCAGAGTCCTGCAATGCACACATTCTTAGGCACCTGGCACATAAGGTGTGGGGGGCACCTGGCCCTGGCCCACTGCTCTCTGAGGCCTGGCTGTGATCACCTGAACCAATCAGAGCTCATGCTCACAGCCATCCCCTCCTCAGGGTTCCGGACTCACATTAGGCTTAATAAGGACAAAAGCAAGATAGGTCCCAGTCCCTGAGGACATCAAAAATGAATTGGACAGGCACACAGATGGCACTCACAGAAACACCCTCTTCCTCCCCACTGCCCTCCACCCTGCTTCCTGATGGGGCAATGAATTGGAATTCAGAGAGGCTCTTCCCAAGGTCCCACAGGTGCAGAGTGACTTGCCCCTGCAAACACTCCCAGCCTCCAGATGTGTCATCCAGGATTTCATTCAGCTGCAAGAAAAAGAAAACTCACAGTGGCTTAAACACGTGGGCGGGGGGAATAGTCATCTGAAATGCAGTGAGTCCTCAGGGAAGCGGTCCCAGCAGGGCACGCACCCATGGTGATGCTACCCCCATTCTTTGACCATCGATGACAGGTCTTCTGGCCTCTTCTTTGTCTTCCACACAAGAGGAAGGCAGAGGACTTTCCCTAGGTCATAAAAGCCAGTAACTGTCACCTCGTCGTCACTTGTCACCAGGATGCACCACCTGGCACACTGCAGGCACCCAGCAGGCTAGGGAAGGGAGGTCGCTCCTGCCACACTGGCACCCTGACCAAAATCAGGGCTGTGTTACTAAGGAAGAAGGAGACGGATGTCAGGAAGGCAAATAGCCGAGGTAGGGGTTTAACATTTTTAATATTACACCAAATGGGAGTAGGAGAGGGATTGGGAAAATGTTGGGGTCTGCCCAAAATATCCAGAGAGGACCTCAAAGGGGGCAGAAGGAAAATGAACAAGCGTGGGGTCTGCTTTTATCCTGGCAGGTATGGTCAGCACCAGAAAATGGGTAAGCATGTTCATTTAGAAACATTTTTTGATATGGGAGGAGGAAGGGTATTTGGGGGGACCTCACCTAATGTGCATGATGCAATGGCACATTTCAAAACTATTAAGAAAAGAGTATAACAAGATGGATGTGTTACCTAGTTCAATGTAAGCATTTCACATTGTATATCAAAGCAGTACCCTGAACCCCATAAATGCATCAATGTACAAAGTTATGATTTAATAAAAAATAATTAAACAATTAAAAAATAGAAACATTTTTTGGGCATCAAATTAAGACCATCAGGATAAAAAAAAATCCCCAAACCAAGAGAAAGAAGTAAATGGAAGAACGTGAGGACTGTACCATTGTATTCCTCAAGTTCATTCTTCAATTCTAAATGTTTCACTTCCACAGCCTTCAAAAGCTGCTTTCCCATTTAGGGAAAAAATTCCCTCCAAAGGAAGATATTTCCAAAACCTAATGTACACAGCTATCATTTAATTTAAAAAAAAGAAGAAGAAGACTTTCCTTTGAGGTCTTTGGCCACTTTTCTTACCCCCCAGCCCCCTCCCGTAAGAAGTCCTTATTTGTATGTTTTTATAAGGCCGGTAAATTTTGTTTTGGAGTCCACATAAATTTTATCTTCCTCCCTAATGTCAAAGGAATGCAATGCCTGAGAGCTGTACTTCATTTCCTCTGGGCCTAAGGGTTCTTCATGGTCAAAATAATACACAGCATGTTGCCGGTAGGTAACTGCATTAGAGTTTTTAATTGTTTATTTAGTTCAGTCCAAACGAATGCTCATTCATTTCTTCACCCTCTCACTAAAGTGGACTTCTACTTTCCACTGCTGTGGGGTCTTAGGTTCACTTCTGCCAAAGTCTCCAGCTTCCCTTTTTCCTTTTTTTTTTTTGAAACAAAATCTCACTCTGTCACTTTTGGTAGAGTGTCGTGGCATCACAGCTCACAGCAACCTCAAACTCTTGAGCTTGAGCCATCCTCTTGCCTCAGCCTCCTGAGTAGCTGGGACTACAGGTGCCCACAGTGCCCAGCTAGTTTTTCCATTTTTAGTAGAGACAGGGTCTCACTCTTGCTCAAGCTGGTCTTGAACTCCTGAGCTCAGACTATCCACCCACCTGAGCTGGGATTATAGGCGTGAGCCATCACGCCTGGCACCACATGTTTTTATCAGATCGTGATACCTAGCTGGCTGTCACCCATTTCCTTCACTCCTCAGAGATACACAGCTACAGAAGAGGAATTCCTAACAATCTCACTTCTTCAAGTTTGTGAAATGAATTTGGTTTATCAGCATCAGGACTGCAAACTCTGGTAACTCCTACAGCATTAGGTGGGCTATCTCCCAAGGAGCTTTGCTGTTGTTGAGGACAAGCTTGTGAATCCCAGAAAAGGACCCAGCACATGTTCTTTCAAAACCAACAAATTCAGGGGTGTTTAAGTCAGGTTAGAAACTCCAACTGGGGAACGTTTGACACAATTTTACCAACCTCATGCCAGTCTCCGAGTTTGTTGTCAGAAAGATCTGGTTCCGACACGAGAGTGCAGCAGGCACCCGTGTTTCTTTCATGTCCTGCACAGGTCACTGCACAGCTGGCCAGCTCCAGCGTGCTCGGGGATTGAGGGCTCTTCCATGGGAGAACCCTGAGGCGTGGCTGGGACGTGGGCACTCATCCCTGGGCCACAGTGGCAAGGGAAATTTTCAGGACTACATCTTTCACACAGTACTTACATAAAACTTCTCCCACCAGCTCAATCTGTCTTTGGCCACTTTTCATCCTTTGCAACAGGCGAGAAATCCCCTTATGTGTGCACAGCCCCCATGTGTGTGAACTTCACCACGCCCTGTCCTACTGATGGGATGAGTTTCCACTTTTGAAAAAGATAAAAGGAAAAATCACTTAGTTGAACTCAACTTTTTAAATACAGAATTTCCTTGAGCAGACCCACCGCATGCTATGTGCTGGGGTCCCGCCTATCACAGTGCAGTCCAGCAATCCAGGGCTCAGAGTGGAGTCCAGGCCACGGGCCAATCCACTGACCACACAGCAACTCCATGCATGAGACCCACTGCTACACAGATGTGGAAACCGAAGCTGAAATGGATCACCCTGTCCAAGGTGACCCAGACAAGTGACAAGAAGTGACAGCCCAGGCAGTGCCTGTGGCTCAATGGGTAAGGCGCCGGCCCCATATACCCAGGGTGGCAGGTTCAAACCCAGCCCCAGCCAAACTGCAACAGAAAAATAGCTGGGCGTTCTGGTGGGCGCCTATAGTCCCAGCTACTCAGGAGGCTGAGGCAAGAGAATCGCCTAAGCCCAGGAATTGGAGGTTGCTGTGAGCTGTGTGATGCCAGGGCACTCTACTGAGGGTGACAAAGTGAGACTCTGTGTCTACAAAAAAAAAAAAAAAAAGAAGGGCAGCACCTGTGGCTCAGTGAGTAGGGCACTGGCCCCATATACTAAGGGTGGCGGGTTCAAACACAGCACCGGCCAAAATGCAAAAAAAAAAAAAAAAGCCAGGCGTTGTGGCAGGCACCTGTAGTCCCAGCTACTCGGGAGGCTGAGGCAAGAGAATCACCTAAACCCACAAGTTGGAGGTTGCTGTGAGCTGTGACACCACAGCACTCTACCGAGGGTGACAAAGTGAGACTCTATAGAAGAAGAGGAGGAGGAGGAGGAGGAGGAGGAAGAGGAGACAGCCCGTATTCCATATTCCTGCAACTTCCCTACAAATCAAATTGTCACGGATGATTTTCTAGGAGGAGAAGAGGAGATAAAGAAAAAGAAAAGAAAAAATAGCATATCTGATGCTGATAAATGTATGGCTCCATTGCTTCTCGTAATGAACACCCCATCCCACTGATGCCTCCTGCCCCAGCTGCTCCCAGGTTTCTGTCTCTGTGGAAGCTACTGAGAGCCTTACAGACTTGAAAGACACAGAATCACAATCTGGAAGTTGGGACAGCAAGAAAATTGAATATTCTAGAGTTCATTTTCAATGAATCAGACCTTAACAGAAGAAAAAATATACCTAAGACAGAAGAAAAAAATATACCTAAGACAGATAGGCACATGCTTCACTCTGTTGCAGTGACGACAGGAGAAGCCCACACATATGCACACGGGCACACACATCTCTCAGCCAGGAGAGTCACGTGTGCTCCCCAAATCCTCAGAGTAATTGATCAGGAAGGACTGTAGAGATTAATGTGTCATCCCCATCGTCTCTGAAACCCCCGCCATTTCACAGAAATAGTGAACATTGCCGGGTGCTTCCTCCTGCACCTTTCACCAAGTACGTTTAATTCCAGTTGGAAAGGGGAAAGTCACACCCACACACACATGCACACACTCAAACACACACGCACAGAATTTCTCCGTGAATCTCCTTAGGATTATCTCACCTTGGAAAAGGAGAACGAGAATCACAAGAAACCTGAGGGTGTTAAGATCAGATTTATTGTTTTGTGGAAAGGGAGTAGCTAAAACCCCATACTAATGAGCAGGAGCTTCTTTTTTTGGTTTTGTGATATTAAACTTCATTTCACTAAGTAAGATAAAGCCAATAACAGTAGAACTCCCTCTTGTGCTGCAGCCACATGGGGGTGCTGAATCAAGTGAGGAGCAGACCCTGGAACCCGCATGTGACCACAGAGGCAGCGGCGGGACAGAGGGCCCTGCACCTTGGTAGATGGCACATCTTGGCCCAGATGTGCTAGGGTGTAAGGCCCACACAGTGACCGACCCAAACCAGGCAATCCGACATCCCAGTGATGCACCCAGGGTTCTGTCCCTGGGGAAGCTACCGAGAACCTTAAAGACTTGAAAGACGCAGAATCACAACTGTGAACTTGGGACTGCAAGAAATTTGAGGATGCTGGAGGGGAGGAAGTCATCCTGCCCAGACACCATGTTGGAGATCAGGAGATGAGTGTTGGTGTCTTCTTTGACTGCTGTACCCCTAACAAATAGGCTTCTACTGTAAGGACCAGATCTCAGAAATTCTCAGTCAATTAGACATGCACAGACACACACCTACACCCCAGCCCACCCCACCCGGAGAACACAGCTGTTGCAGCTCAACGTTATTTGGGGGCAGAGGCCCCAAGACATTTAGAGCAAAGCCGTCCACTGTCCTCTGCCCAGCAAAAATAATCCCCATCCTCCTTCCAGAAGGAGATGTGTCTGTGCAGAGACCATCCCAGGGTCCTACCCTTGCCACAGGTAGACCCCTAATGTTTGGGTTTCTGCTTCCAATGTGTTTAAGTGCAAGGCTTCTCTTTTTTTCCCTCAAAGTCAAAAAGCACAGTACATGTCTGGTGAGTTAAAGGACCCCATGCCTCCAAACGTTATTTCACTCCCATGAAATCTTTTCTCCTCTCACAAAGTCTGTGTGTCCTTCCACCAGCACTTCTAGTTCACAGCCGCACGTTCCTCAGGCCATTTGTATGACTTTCCCCAGAGCTTTACAGAATTCACTGCCCCCACTGAACTACCCAAGCACTGAAACTATTGTTTTGGAAAGTGTCCCCAACCCAGCCTTGAGGGTTAAGGCTGGCACCTGCCACTGGTGGGGTCCCTCTGAGCACACTGGGACCCGCCTTCCCAGGATGGCACAGGCTCTGTGCACCCAGCATGGCCAGAGCTGGCTTCCTGCTGGCAGGAAATGGGAGCCTGCCTGCTGCTGCAACTTCCTCAAGAACAGGTCACTCCTAAAAACAGAGGGATACCAACTTTTTAATAGATTCTATCATGTATTTCAAACTTTTATCATGAAAACAGTATACATAGAAAAGTGCATTAAAAATTGCTTTACAAGTCACCAGTAATAGTAAAATGAAACCCAGGCACACCCAAGCAGAGACCGAGCACCTACCAGTCTTTCCTGACACCACCCCAAGGTTGCCCACTGTCATGACTTTCATAGTCCATTTCTTACTGGTGTTGCATTCTTTCTGCCTGTGCATGCATCCCCAAACAACATGCCATTTTCACAACATGCCCTTACCTTAGGTATAAATAATAAAGAAAAGAAGAATGATTCAGTGAAACTGTCTAACCCTACCTTGATTAGAATTTTCACTTTATACTTACTGGAAAGAACATTTATGGCCAGGAGCAATGGCTCATGCCTGTGACCCAGTATTTTGGGAAGTCAAAGCAGAAGGATCATTTGAGGCCAGAAGTTGGAGACAAGCCTCAGCAACACATGGGCCCCATTTCTACAAAGAAATTTAAAACTTAGCCACACCTTTAGTCCCAGCTATGTGGGAATCTGAAGCTGGAGAGTTCAAGGTTACAGTGAGGTGTGATGATGTCACTGCACTCTAGCCCAGTTGGTAAAAAAAGTCTTATAACTTATACGCATATAGATTTTATCATATGTTACCCTTGAACATACATTCAAAAGAAAAATATATACATACACATACATACATACGTACATACATACTGGTTAAGATAGTCTTAGAACCTTTTCCTAATGGGACTGCACATCCTCCTATCACTGTGCACTCAAATTGTCCTTGTCTGTTTTTCCCAGCCTGTATCATTCTCCATGCAAACAGAGCGCTGGAGATTGAGAATTTCTTATAATGGTGCATCTACACTGTTTCTGGGCTTTTTTGCAAACCATTAGCAGTCTTTACATCATAATGACATTTATAGTAATTACCATACTGGTCAAGACCTTTGACCTCTTTATCTAATAGATGAAATCATCTTCAACATCTAGAACCTTACCAACCTTCCTATACAGGAGCTGCTGGTACCACCCCTGGGTATGCAGCAGAGTCCAGCTGCACAGATGAACTTTTTGGCAGTTTAGGCTGCATGAGGATTTTTTTAATTTAGCTATCTTTTGTGAGACATTAGCTTGAGTTGATTTTTATTTATACCATAATCTGTGGGTCAGAAATTCAGGCAGGGTTCAGCTGGGTGGTTTTCTGCTTTCAGTGGCATCATCTCAGAAGTAGTCAGCTGATGGACAGGCTGGTCTGGAAGTTAGATAGGGACCCAGACTTACCAAAGACAATGTTACAGGAATAAGCAAATCAAGAGACCTCAACTGAGTTTTTAATCTTGGTTATTTCTAGAAGTTCAGGGATTTGTTTTCAAACCTACTATATGTGCATATAACTTTATATACTTTCCTATTCCCTACAAATATTTTCAAGTTTATCTTTTATTTATTAATCATAGTAAGGAAATGTGCTTTATATTCTATGTCTTATCATTTCAGTATCTAAGTCTTTGAGAATCCATTGTTAATTTCTTAGCATGGTAGGGTGGTGCTGCTAATGTTCATTCATCTTATTTCATTTATGCTTGACTGCTTTTGCATACACTTATTGTACTTGAAAAGTAATTTAAGGAGTAATCTTTGAAGTCCTAGGTGATGATATTTTCCTCCAGAGAAAACTTAAAATACCCCTTAGGGAAGGCACCTGTGGCTCAAAGGAGTAGGTTACCTGCCCCATATGCTGGAGGTGGTGGGTTCAAACCCAGCCCCAGCCAAAAACTGCAAAAAATTTAAAAATTAAAAATAAAATACCCCTTAGGATATCACTTTATGTCCCCACTGTTTCTAACTAACCCAAAACATTCTATCCCCTTTTGCTTTGCTTTCACTGAAGTCTGGTTCTCTTGTGAGGCCATTTTCATGGGTACCTTCTCCTTCACTTCAAATACCTTGACGTCAAAAGGTAGAGTTGGCTATTTCCTCACTTGTCAGTGCAGTTCCCAGTGCAGCCATGTTTTAAATTCCTCATACCAATAAAAAAAAATTTTTTTTGTTCTGTCTTTATTCCTAGCATCTGGCTAAACAATGCCCTAAGCCTCATATGTTTTATCTCCCAAGATACTGGTACAACATTTTTGCACCTGGTTCGCAATATTCTTTCGCAACCAACTTCTCTTATTATTCAGACATCAACATTTCATTATACATCTACTTTAAATCCAATGTGACTGAAACTGATTCCTACAAGCCTGCACCCACTCTTCCTGTATTTTCAGTAATGGTGAATGTCGAAACTATTCACCCAGCCACACAATCCAGAAGCCCAGGCATGTTTCCTAGACTCTTCTTCCTTCTTCTTTGTTTTCTAGTTACCACCAAGTGCTTCCTTCATACTTTTCTATCTATCCCTGTTACTGTCCCCATTGCGCCTGCCCAAACTCAGTCTTCCCCCACCCTCAGGCTTGGATGCTGGCTGCAGGCACATAACTGACTTGAATGGCACCAAGCCTGCAAAACACTGTGAATGTAGCTCCCCATGCCCCCCTGCCAAGGCCCCCACACAGCCAGTGCGCACCACTGGAATCTGTTGGAGAAGTTTCAGTCATTGTAATAAATTAGCAGTTACTTTCCCTGTGATGGTGTCATTCCCATTAGTGTTGGAAAGCTGCTGTTATTTGAATCTGTCCCACAGCATGACAAACACCAAACAAACACTAACCATCAGTGTAGATATTCACACTGAGACCTGTGGTGAACGTACAGGGCTGTGAGCACCGCTGCTTGGAATTACTCCATGTGCAGGGGCACGTACTCCTCCAGAGCTCCGTGAAGAGGGCTGACCACTGCATCACCTGCTTTCCTTCTTGCCTCTGTGTCTCTGGCTTAAGACTCATCAGTGAACAATATCAAGTCAACACTGCGGACGAGAATATCTGATGAATCAGATGGAGGTTGAGTGCCTTCCTCTAGGTGAGGCTTCAGTGTTCACCTGTCAGATTAGAGTCTGGCAACAGAGTAACTAGGGTGAAAATTCACACCTGCCTAGAATGACATGAGAATTAGACAGCAAGGTCTGCAGTGCAGACAGGCATTGTGTCATAGAAACTTAGGAAACTGCAACAACTGCGTGGGAGTTAAACAACCCAAGGTCAAAAGCTGAGCCTTCCCAGAGCAACAGAAGCCAGGGAATATAAAGTAAACAAACCATCATCGGGATCTACTGTTTGAGGGAACACACTCCACTAATAGATCCCCGTGCTACTAGCAGAAAAGGGAGAAGCGATGATCAGATAGCAACTCCTAGCACAGGTGGAGAAGGATGGCACTGATGGCCCTGGAGGCCATCCTCAGCTTCCTGTGGCTACAGTAAAAAGGCGTCGAGTGACGCTCCATGCAACATCTCAGGAGTGGCTCACCTCTCAGCAAAGGCAGCGCTCCACTGCCTGTGACACTCACCCACCCCACGGGGCATGGCTGCCTCTTCATAGCAGATTGCTTCATTGGTAAAAATAGGTTGCTTTGGGGATGAAACTATTTTCCACCCATGAGCTGATAACAAATATCCCAAATATTTAACTTCATTTTGATATTGCCAGTTTTCTAGAGAGGTCTGAAGTCTTCGAGTGGTTAAAATTTTAGTAGAACCAATGTGTCTCCTTTGCAAGCATCTAAGTTGTTAGCTATCAATAAATTATCACGGCCCCTTGAAGTGGGTAAAAATTCTTTAAGTTCTCATGCGAATGTCTAGAGCATGTAGTAGGCAAATTTCTGAGTCCCTAGGGGGTGAACTGCCACAAATATCAAAAGCCTCAGTAGATAAACACAAATACTTTGATTCTTCTGTGAAACTTATAGAAAGATGAAAATAAGTTTATTATAAAGAAATGATTTAGCTCACAGTACAAGATGAAGATAGTAGCAGGGTCGGGCACTACAAGTGTCAGACATGCCACAAACATATTCATTTCTTTCAGATCTTGTACACATCCAGAAACAAGTTGACCTTCCCGGTCAAAATTCTTTTTTTGCTTTTTCACATAATATAGAGTGTTACAAGGCGAATGTCCTTTCTTTATTCTCTGCTTTCCTAGTTCTCTGATCACAGGCATGTTTGAGCCAGGCAGAAGATGCGCCTTTACACATGACTCTGATTTTTCTTTGTTGTGGGATCAACCAAAAGGTGTGCCTACTAAGTTAAGGTGTCTTCTAACAAACACAGCCCCATCACTCTTATTTACTGAAGTACCACATAATCTTTAGTTTGATCCTGGGTTTTGTTACTTAAAAATTTCAAGATCACGGCCAGAGGCAAGCAGCAGCCACTTGGTTTATTGCAGTGTCAGCGACTCTCGTATGTGAACAACGAACCATAAATGATACACAGCGCAGCTGAGCAGTTTTTAAAAATAAATTATTTACCATACTTTTGTTAAAAAAAAAAATGTAATACAAAGCAAACATTTGCAACATGCCCAGGATACCAGGACAGACCTTAGCAATCTGCAGGACCAGTGTGACAACTGCTGGCCAGAATGAAGTTTCCCAGCACAAGTTACACAATGTCCTGGCAGTCCCACCTCTGCCTATGTCCCAGGACACCCCTGCAAATAGCCCTCCCACTCTTTAAGGCCAGCGGAAGGTTGGTGGATTGTCCATGCAAAATCCTTTCCCCTTGTTCTGGAGACAGTTAATGACCTTGAGTGAAGAGTTCGCATAACACAGCCTGACCAATTGGGTGTGAGCAGACGCTCCTGTGGGAGAGGGTAGAGCCACGGGGAGCAGGGGCAGGGCCCTGGGCAAGGAGCTGGGTAGGTTCCCTTCAGGCTAGCTGACGCTGCTGGCTAGGCTGGTGAGCATAAGTGGAAAGCATGCTTAATGACATGCACGACGTTTCCCAATGAAGTAATGATGTTAATAAATATAAGTCCTGGATTGAACAAAATCTAGTGGTTTTCCTCACTACAAGATGTCTCAAAGTCTTCCCACAGAGGCTGGAGCCTGAGCAGCACTCTCACTGCCCATGGAATACTTTGAAAGACCCCTCCTTCTAGGAGGAGCACATCTGCCATGGGTGCGATCCTGCCAACACTTCCCCCTTGGATGGCAGCTGCTGGGCCTGGGGTCTGCACACTCCCTACTTTGCACAACCCCCTATCGCCTCCTCCCACAAAGCTCCCCATGTTGTAGCCACAGGCACCCTGGTACCTGCAACCAAGAAACCCTCGGATATAGCCCCAGCTGCTGCCTCTTCTCAAGTAGCCCCCTCCTCAGCCCAGGGTCAGCTCCAGTTCCTCCTATGAATGTAAAAGTTGTTGAATGGGTAGTGACAATGATTAGAATCCTGACATTAAATCATGGTTAGTGTGTTCTGTTTGGGAAATACTAAAACATGCATCATACAACTTTGTAAAGTTCCCACTGAAAGAGGCAGCTTTTGTCTGGGAGCTCCTGGTAATGCCAAGGGCGGTACACAGAAATTAATTTCTCAGAGCAGGAGCCTTGGGCTCTCAGAAATGGGAATAGCATTGTTTGTTTTTAAGATAAGTTGAAATACATTGCTAGTATCATTTTGTAAATGCATATACTGACGCTCCACAACTTGCAATGCGGTTACTTTGTGATAAATTCACTTAAGTTGAAAATAGCATAGTCAGGGAGGTGCCTGTGGCTCAGTGGGTAGGGCGCTGGCCCCATATACTCCAGGGTGGAGAGTTCAAACCCAGCTCCGGCCAAACTGCAACAAAATATAGCTGGGTGTTATGGCGGGCGCCTGAAGTCCTAGCTACTCGAGAGGCTGAGGCAAAAGGATCACCTAAGCCCAGCAGCTGGAAGTTGCTGTGAGCTGTGACGCCAAAGCACTCTACCAAGGGAGATAAAGTGAGACTCTGTCTCTAAAAAAAGAAAAAAGAAAGAAAGAAAGAAAAAGAAAATAGCATAGTCAAAATGCACTTAATACACCTAACCCACCAAACACCACAGATTAGCCCAGCCCATCTTAAATGTGCTCAGAACACCTACACTAGCCCACAGTTGGGCAAAATCATCTAACACAAAGCCTACCTTATAGTAAAGTGTTAAAATCTCATGTAATTTACTGAATACTTTACTGAAAATGAAAAGCAGAATGGTGTACAGGTACTCCATCTATATAGTTTATTTCTTTTCATTTCAGATTAATATGGGGATACAGACTATTAGGTTACATTGTGTTTGTTGGGTAAAGTCCAAGCTGTAGTTGAGCCCTTCACCCAGGAGGTGTGCCACATACCCCTACATTGTGCCCAATAGGAGAGCCCCCTCTCCCTCTCCTTCTCTCCATTCCCACCCCCCACCTTCTTGAATTTGTGTTTTTCTCTCATGGTGGCACGTAGTTTTTTTTCTTTTCTTTTCTTTTCTGTTTTGCAGTTTTTGGCCAGGGCCAGATTTGAACCTGCCACCTCCAGTATATGGGGCTGGTGCCCTACTCCCTTGAGCCACAGGCTCAGCCCTGGCATAAACTTTTTCATCTACCAGTTTCATATTAGTGTTAAGTACATTGGATACTTGCTTCTCCATTCTTGTGATATTTTACTAAGAAGAATGTGTTTCAACTTCATCCAGGTTAATACAAAGGATGTAAAGCCTCCATCTTTTTATGGCTAAGTAGTATTCCAAGGTGTATGTACACTACAGTTTATTTATACATTCATGAGTTGATGGACACTTGGGTTGAGTCCATCTTGGTGATTGTGAATTGAGCTGCTATGAACATTCCAGTGCAAATGTCCTGATGGTAAAATGATTTTTTTCTTCTGGTAGATATCTAGTATTGAAATTGTGGGATCAAATGGAAGGTCTACTTTTAGCTCTTTGTCAATTCTCTATACTTCTTTCCAAAGGCTATATCAGTTTGCAATTCCAGCAACAGCGTAAAAGTATTCCCTTCTCCACAACCACATCAGCATCTGCAACTTTGGGCCTTTGAGCTGTGGGCTGTTCTCATTCTAGTTAGGTGATATCTCAAAATGATTTTGATTTGCATTTCTCTGGTGATTAGAAATAATGAGCATTTTTCCTGGGTTTGTTGGCCATTCCTCTGTCCTCTTGGGCATTGCTCTTTTCTTGTTGATTAGTTTGAGTTCTCTCTAGATTCTGGTTATTAGCCCTTTGTTAGATTCATAACATACAAATATTTTCTCCCATTCTGAAGTGGTCTATTTGCTTCATTGTTATGTCCTTAGCTGTGCAGAAGTTTTAAAGCTTTCTCAGGTCACATTTGTTGTTGCTGCAACTGCCAACGGGCTCTTTATCATAAAATCTTTCCCCAGGCCAATATAGTCACAAGTTTTTCCACATTGTCTTCTAAATAAAGTCAAGAGTTTTTCTCACACTCTCTTCTAGAGTTTTTATCATTTCATTTCTTAGATTTAAATTGTTTACCCTTTATGAGTCAATTTTTGTAAGAGCTGGGAGGTGCTGGTCCGATTTCAGTCTTTTACATGTGGCTCAGCAGTTCTCCCAACACCATTTGTTAAATAAATTCTTTTCCCCAGGGTTTGTTTTTATTTTGTACAATCTGTATAGTTTTACCTGATAAGCCAGAGACATAAATATTTCCTCATTGTTAAATGACTCAAAATTACCTTGAATCTCCTTCATTGAGAAAGTGATTTAATTTTCTGTAGGTGGGGAGGCACGATTTTAAAAATTAGTTCAAACAACAACTCCAATAAACACGGGTTCATTTCTCATCCTCTTATTAATCATATTCCAAAATGAATTGAAATTCTTCACCTGGAGCATTTTCAAATTCCCTTTAATGTTGTTTTTTATACTTACTTGAAATTATCTAACAGATCTAAAAGAGGATAATTTGCTATTGTTCGAGTACTGAGAGAAGTTGTAAGTGTCCCCTATTAAATTCCTTGAAAAAATTTAACCACTTTGAACAGTCACTTAAGAGAAATTGAATTGAATCCTGGGTCAGTAATGTTTTTTAAAAACACTAATAACTGAGGTGAACTTGCATTTGCTCACATGTCTGTCTTCCAAAGACCTATCAGAACTTCATGCTTTATTGACTTTTCAAAGAAACTTTGGAATAGGCTGACAGGGAAATCCAGTGACCTCCCCCTGTGAATCCACAGTAACATCAAGCCAGCAAATGCTCCCACAGGAAGGGGGGCCAGCCTCGTCTGGACCCTGAGCAGCCTCTGCAAGCAACATGCCCCCATATGGATGGAACCCAAAGGACTCTCCAGCCAAGTGTGACCTCTGCATTCTTTTTTTTTTTTTTTTTGAGACAGAGCCTCAAGCTGTTGCCCTGGGTAGAGTGCTGTGGCATCACAGCTCACAGCAATCTCCAACTCCTGGGCTCAAGCAATTCTTCTGCCTCTGCCTCTCAAGTAGCTGGGACTGTAGTCACCCGCCACAACACCTGGCTATTTTTTTTTTTTTTTGGTTGCAGCCATCATTGTTGTTTGGCAGGCCCAGGCTGGATTCGAACCCACCAGGTCAGGTGTATGTGGCTGGCGCCTTAGCCACTTGAGCCACAGGTGCCGAGCCGACCCCTGCATTCTTACCAGTATCAGGATGAGCAACGTCACTCACTGATGTCACAGTAGCTGAGCACAAGACAACAATTCACGTGTGACCGCATCTTAGCTGCCACCCTCAAGGTAGGCAGGGTGAGGCTGACATGGGTCCACTTTGATGCCTCTTAGGAGTCATGTTTGCTTCCTGCCACTACAAAGCTCAGAAGGGTAACCTAGGCTGAGAAAATACAGTTGCCACACACCCTACCAGAAGTGACCATGAGTGCTTCAGGACAGGAGGCACCCACAATATGGCTGAAATGGCAACATGGCCGAGCCATGCTGATGCTTCTGGAAGTGACCCCAAGTGCCACCATAAGCAGCATCCCATTGCCCCGGAGGGGACTCGCCTTCAGTCCCTGCTCAAAAGCTGTTGGTTGCCCAGGGGTGGTTGCTTTGTGACCCTGGCTGGGCCTCATCTCCAAAGGTGGCCATAAATAAGTCATCAGCTATCCCATGATGGTCTGCTCACAGGACCTGACACAGAGAAAGTGGATTAATTTGCTAAAGTAATCAGAAGAATGGCTCCTTCTGGAATTCAAGCTAGAGCAGACTGTGGTCATAGAAAGTGTAGGGAGCTCTGAAGCAAGAGAACGGGAGATGGACAGGAGCTGTCCTGAACACACTCCTGTCCCAGCCCACGGCACTCCTACAGAAATCCTCCGGGAATTAGAATGCCAAATGAGCTTGAAGGCAAGAGGGATACCCACTCTTGACTTGGACTCAAAGAAGGATGAAGGCCTTCCTGCCAACAATGCCAGCCCATGGCACAGGCAGCAGAGATGGCAGAGCCAGCAATGGGTGCAGAGGAGTGCATAGCTCCCAGCCCCAGGCCATCCTAAGGCCTTATGAACAGACAGACCCAGCATTCTCTGTGCAGAGGGGTGAAGCTCCTCTAAGGACTGAGCTCTTAAGAGATCGTGCAGGGGAAAATGCCAAAGTAAAGAAAGTCAAGATTTAGATGACCCTGACAGAGAAGTTGCATCCTCACCTCCACCAAGTAAGGTACATATGAGGCATAAAAGGGCCCTAGGAACTGACACAAGAAGAATTCCAAACAGGCCACATTCTTCCTCTTGTTTATGTTCTGATTTGCAGGGATAGTCCAGATTTAAACCTGTTTTCCAGTGTAATTTCATTTGCACAATTGTTCTGGTTAAGATGATTAATCATGTTCTCTCTAGTTAAGGGAGACTGGCCAGTTCTTAGTAGGGAGTATGTTATAGTTACTTATTGCTGCCTAATGAATTATCCCCAAACTTTCCAGCTTAAAACAGCAAGAGGGTATGAATTCATGTTTCTGTGGGTCCAGAGTTCAGGCATGGTTCAGTTGGGCAGCCTGGGTTCCCAATTCCCCATGAGGTCACAGTCAACCTATCAGTCTCATCTGAAGGCTCAATTGCAGCAGGTGGGGCGGGGAGGACAACTTCCAAGGTTCCTTATGGTCTGCTGAACTGAGAGCCTTTCCACACCTGCTCACAAGAAAGCTGGCTTCTCCAGCACAGTGATGAGAGAGAGAGACTGAGGAGAGACCAATATAGCCATAGTCTTCATATGACCTGATCTTGGAGAGGACATCCCGTCATTCCGCCCTATTCTATTTACTTGAACTTGAAGTGAGTCATTAGGTCCAGCCCACACTGAGGGGAGGAGATTTCACAAAGGCAGAGGAGGGATCATGAGGGCCAAGCAGAAGCAGCTGACCACAGTGAGTAAACAGGGCACTGGGTTTGGGACTTTCCAAGTATTGGTGCTTTGTATAGTTTTGCACTGGACCCCTTGACATCTCTTGCCCATTCCTGATCTGGCTCTTTCATTGCTATCCCCCTAGAGTTCCAGATCCAAGGAATCCCTTCAGTGGCTGTGACAAATATGAGGCTCAGATTGGTGGATGCTCTCTGGACACAGGGAGACAGGGGGGATGGACCACCCTAAGCAGGCATTAAAGCTGGACCCCCAGGTCCACAGCCCTGCTCCCTGCCTGTAACTGTACAACCAGCCTTGGGCATGTTATTCAGTTTTCTCTGCCCCCTGACTCAGGTATATGCCTGCTTTTCAGAACCACAGGGTGAACTGATGAAGATCCCAGGTTAAGATTACTTAGGGTTCTCAGCCCACAGGAAGCACTCTGTGAATGTCAATTACCATCCTCATCGAGAACTGGGTTCTATGAAGAGGAGTAGAGGGGCAGCCTCAGCGCCCAGGGCTGAGGCCAGAGTCCACCCAAATGACCCACAAGGCACAGAGCAACCTCTCCTTCCCTCTCCAAGCACAATGGCCCCTCCTCTGGTCATTATCTGCAGAGCTGGTCTTGCCTGCTAACCCGACCCAGACCCAGTCCTTCTGCCAGATTTCCTGGGATGAGCCTCCAACCTCCTGAGCCCAGCCCTCCCTGCACCCACAGCCCCTCAGACCTGGAATTTGTCCCCAGCTGTCCTGCTGTACCCACCCCAGCCTGACACAGACCCTGTCACTGGCTCCCAGCAGATGCTCCCTTCCAGGATGGCATGAAAGTATCAGAAGTGACCTCCTAGCCCTGGGAAGCCCAGCGTGATTGGTTCTTCACATAACAGCATTTACACACTTCAGACCATTCACTTATTTTATCAGAAAAGGGGCTGTGGTAACAAGAGCTTGGCTGACCAATCTACGAAGGTAATTTGCGGAAGCAGCATGTGCACCCGATCCAGCAGCACCTGGGGCCAGACCCTGGTCTCTCTTTCACAGCTGGGCCAAAGGAGCTGGGCCTTGCCTTCTCTGCCCCACTGAAGATACCCCTTCAGCACCTGAGAAGGAGGGCCAAGGTCACTGAGCATCCCAGGTACATACCTGAGGGCCCAGAACCAGCTGGGACCTACAACCCTCCTCCCTGTGCCTGAGTCCTGGATGTACTCACAGCACAGGCTGCTCTGGAGTCAGAGCCTTGGTGTGTGGAAAAAACATTAACTGAAAAATGGGTGTTGGGAGCAACCTCGTTCCTACCTCCCACTCTCTTGAGGGGCTTCCCTTTACATTTAGCTTTTAGCTTAAGATTAACCTGTTAGCACCTACAAAATCTAATGGTCCCCTCCTCTCCTTGGCCCTTTCCAGCAGAGCTTGGGTCTGAGCACTGAAATCCATCAGAGATCCTACTGGAAAAAATACTAAACTTTGCTTGCGCTGCAAATCTGCCATGCTGGCAATGAGGCCAGCACATGCGATTTGTCAGAATACACCACTTCTAACTTCCCATACCTCAGGGGCAGTGTGGGGGGCTGCTTGACCACCTTGTGAAGCCTACTTCCAGCAGGGGCAGACCCCCAGACTGAGTGATGGGACAGATCCCACTCCTAGGCTGGGAGATAGGCCTAACCCCACACCCAGGCTGGTAGACAGAGTAACCCCACCCCCAGGCCAGTGTACAGGAGAGACCCTACTCCCAGCTGGTGGACAAGGCTGACTCCACCACCAGGCTGAGGACTTCTTCTTTTCCTTGAAGAATACTAAATGTCCACAGCTGAGAAGCTCTATGGTCTGGTCCTTGAGAGAAAAACACAAGGTCTCCATCACTGGCTTTTAATGTTAACAGAACTCGTGCAAGTTTCTTCCAAACTCAGAGATCAAAGCAAGAAAGTGGAGAGGAATACAAAGCACAATAGGTATCAAGTAGCCCTCTGAGTAAATAATCATGCATCTTCAGACAGTTTAAAAGTTGTCTTAGTTGCTTTATAGCATCCTTCAGTTAATTGTAATACTGAAGTCTCCACCTAATGGGAAGATGGCCCATGCTCATCCTGCGTCAGACACAAACATACAATGACACACAGAGGGAGCTCTGTGCCACTCGCCAGGAAGGAGCTTACAGCTCCATGAACAAGAAGGCAGTGAAGGTTTCACTCTGCAAAGAACTCCTGCTACTGCCCAGGAGTGAGTGGTTCCCAGAGGAATCCTGTCCTGACTGGGGTGAGAGCCCCATAAGAGTGACCTCTAATAAACTCACCTACCTCACCATGCCGGGCTTGTCAGAGTCATTCTTTGGTCACTCAGCACTATCTCAGTTTGGAGGGTTGTTTTTCTATCCCATCCTGGACTTTATCTGAAAGAATTCTGACAGACTTCCTTCATTTCATCTCATTATTTCTGGCCCTTTTAGTTCAAACTGGCAGTATCTTTGTTGATACAATCCCAGCTCTATTCCAGGCTTCCACTGAAATGACTAAGTCCACAAGTCACATCTGGGATCTTTTTATCAGAAGGCTATACAGTGACACCCTTAGGGTTCCCTTCAGTAATAAGATTTCTCATTTCTTGAAACATAGAAAGGCTGATAATTTTCCAAATCTTCAAGCTTTTCAGGTCAATGACCTCACACCCATCAGGTCCACCACAATGCCCAGTGACTGGCTATGTCAGTGGAATATGTCTGAGTATTGGAGTACACAGAGGAAGGATGGACAGGCACATGTAATAGGGGTCTGACAGCTGGACAAAGGGCAGATAATCCAGGCACAGTTCAGGGGAATGCAGCTGAGCCTCCATCCCTGGGCTACCAACTTCAAATTTACCTTCATCCTGCCCCACCCTGCCTCCCACCCACCGACACACCCTCTAACCAGAATGGCCTATGACTGGTACATTCAACTGAAAACTCCTCATTTGAAAAACTACTGCATTTATATAAAACAAACTCTACAGACACACCCTTGTTTGCATCCCAACAAGATGAGCACAGAGAGAATACAGAATTGGAGAGAAAGGGTCATTTGCCTCACCCTGTGTTCTGTGCCACCACTGCATGGCTGGAACTTCCAGAGCACTTAGAAGCTTCATCCAGTTTGCCCTGAGCTCCAGAACCACAGGCTTGGAGTCATTTGTGGTCCCAGTCCGAGCTGGCACAGACTTGAGTTCATGCTGCATTCCCAAGTGCCTGTCCAGGAACCTGTAGGGGAGGGAGAAGGCTTGTCTCTGGATGATGAACTTATACTCATGACTGAGCTCACTAAGATTTTTGGAGAAAAGGAATAAAGAAGCCTGTGGATTTTCACGTCATGTTTATCTGCTCCTCCCAGAGGCTACTAAGGTGAGCAGGTCCCTCTGTCTCCTGCTCTCTCAAAGTCCTGGGGCCTCAGGCCAGAAGCATGGGCCTTACCTAGGAGCTGGTGAGGAATGCAGAGTCCTGAGTATCACTCAGAGCTGGGCAGCCAGATCTTCCCCTTAGCAAGGGCCCCAGAGATGGATGGGCACCTTGAATCTGATACCACATGAGACACCATCACCACAGCCAGCTCTGTGCTCTCTAGATCTCTTGGCCCCGTCATACTTAGGAGGGCTATTTTCTGAAATTCCACAGCACAACTGCAAGACCCAGTTATTCCCAGGGTGACAGGGGCTTTATGCATGGAATCCTCCCTGCACTCCCAAGATGGCCCCACCTCAGTACATAGCAATATGGACAGGAAGGAGCTCAGAGGCAGTGAAATCAACATCATAAGAGAACAGACCTGTCACCCACCTCTGTGTCTTTGTCCCAATGTCTTTAAAAACATATTTCATAAAAACAGAGACAACTTAAATCATTCCATGATAAGGAAGGAGGCATTTTGGAGACACCCATAGGAAACGGCTCTATCCAAAGACAGGTTCAGCTCCCAGGAGAGCTGTGCTTTATGGTGTTCACGAAATGCTTCATTTCAGGGACTTGAATCCCAACATTTTCTAACTTCATGACTATAGAAAGTTAGAGGAAGGTCTATTTCAAAAGACCAGTGGTCAGAAAGAGGACTGAACTCACAGAGGAAAAGTATCCTAGAAATCACGATATGATCTTACAGGAAACACAGTGTTAGAGAAGTTAAAATGGGCTCCCTCCCTGGGGCTGGCTGCTGCCATCACCTAGGGGTTCCCTACAAATTCTCAGGAGCCCCATCAGTGCTGTTTCTGGTCACCATCCACGAAAGGGCTCCCAAGCAGTGTGGAGGCTGCACCAAGGGTGCTCTGTCCTGTTAGCTCACATCAGATGAGCCAGCTTCAATTTTCCTCATAGGTATCATTGGGCATTCTCCCCTTGCCTCATTTCATTTTTGAAAATGCAGCTGAGCTTCTAGAATCTTCAAATAATGTACACATTATTCACAAAAACTGAGAAATGTCATGTGCAATATTTTCTGGCAAAAGTAAACCTGGTTTGTAACAGTATTTAGTTAAAGGGGGGGTGGCTTTATTAGTCAGGCTTCTCCAAAGAATCTGAACATATAAATATACAAAGATATTTATGATAAAGAGTTGGTCACATGATTATGGAGGCTGGCAAGCCCCAAGATCTATCATTTCCAGGCTGGAGATCCTGCAGGGCTGATGGGATAAGTTCCAGTCTGAGGACAGGAGAAGAGAGAGGTCTCAGCTTGGAAAGTGTCAGAAGGAGACCATCGTTCAAAGATGGCAGCGTGGCAAATATAGTGCTGAGACTATAACCAGAAATGGCCCAGAACTCTAATATGAGGATGAGCCAGTTCTAGGATCACAGAGAAGTGAAAAACCTCCAGGCAGATAGTAAGAGGATGGGATTTCCATATCCATGATGCCCCTTCCCCCAGTTGACCTGGCATCAAGTACATGAAAAATTTTACATGACTCACAATTTCTACACTGGAAAAAACTGAAATTGAGATGAACAACCAGCTTCCCCATCATCTTAGGTTCCTGGGCAAGAGACTCATTCATTCCTGCCTCAAACTACAGGAAGCATTATGATCACCTGAAGGGAGAAATAGCCCTGAAGACAGCCAGAGACAAAGGCAGGGAGTTGTGGAGGACTTCCATTCCCCAGCCCTAGAAACTCTGCTCTGTAACTCTGCCAAAGGAGATGCCAAGTCAGACCAGCTGTTCAGCAGCACTGCACTGTAGGAGATTCATTCTACAGGCCCCTAGGCACAAACCCCACCCAGTCTTCCCACACTGCTGAGATATCCCCTTCAAGACATCTCCTAACCAGGATGGGCAGTGTTCACTGACTGTTTGCTAGAACCATGGAAAGCCTGGGCTTAAGGCACCATCTAGTGCCAAAAGGGAGGCAATGACCTCGCAGAAAAAAATAGAAAATTCAACAGGTAAATTAAGAAGAATCCCTAAGAAACCATCCCAGTGAAAACTCAAACAATCCAGACTGGGAAGACTAGAATAAATGACTAATCCTTCAACACAAAGACATAAAGATACATCCACAAGAAACAACAACAAACAGGGAACTATGATGACCTAACAAAATGGACAAAGCAAGGAACCAGTGTCTGACCCCTAATAAGACAGCAATATGTGAACTTGCTGACCAAGAATTCAAAATAGCAGCTTTAAGGAAACTCAGTGATTTCCAAGATAATGCAGGAAAGCAATTTAGAAATTTGCCAGAGAAATTTAACAAAATTTTTAAAACTGTGTAAAAACCAAGCAGAAACCTTGGGACTGAGAAATACATTTACCGAACTTAAAAATGTATTAGAGGCTCTTGACAGCAGAATGGATCGATCAGAGGAAACAATCAGTGAGCTCAAAGACAGTCTATTTGAAATTACACAATCAGAGGAGAAAAAGAATAAAAAGTGAATATCACCTTCAGGATATAGAAAATTATCCAAAAAGACCAAATCTAAGAATTATTAGTTTCAAAAGAGATTTGAGCAAGAACAGGAGGTAGAAATCTTATTCAAAGAAATAATAACAGAAAACTTGAGAAAGAGATAAATACCTAGTACAAGAAAGTCATAGAATACCAAACAAATTAAACAACAATAATAACAAAAGACTACTACAAGGCATATAAACAAACTATCAAGGTCACTGACAAAGAGAATCCTAAAAGCAGCAAGAGGAAGGAAGCTAATAACGTATAAAGGAGCTCCAATTCATCTGTCAATAGACTTCTCAACAGAAACCATAAAGGCCAGGAATAGAAAGACTTTTTCAAAGTGCTGGAAAAAACTTCCACATAAGAATACTGTATGCAGCAAAGCTATCCTTCAAATATGAAGGTAAGATGAAATCTTCCATAGACAAACAAAAGCTGAGAGAATTCATTACCACCAGATCTGTCTTTCAAGAAATGCTAATGGTAGTTCTTCAATCTAAAAGAAAAAAAATAATAAAAACAGTAAATTACAAAAAGAAAACACTTAATAGTACTTGTATAAAACCCATGGTTAAAATTAAGTGCAGAAAACCCTAGAACACTCTAATACTTTAACTGTGGTATGAAATTACTCATAACTTTAAAAAAATCCTAAAAGACAAATCTATCAAAAACAATAATAGCTACAGTAAGCCATTAAAAGGTAGGTGACATAAAAATAAGAAATTGAGGCTGAATGTGATGGCTCATGCCTTTACCCTTAGCACTCAAAGAATCTGAGGTGAGAAGATGGATTGAGCTCAGAAGTTCAAGACCAGTGTAAGCAAGAGTGAGTTCCCATCTCTACTAAAAATAGAAAAATTAACCAGACATGGTAGCATGGGCCTTAGTCTCAGCTACTTGGGAGGCTGAGGCAGGAGGAGTTTGAGTTTGCTGTTAGCTATAGTAATGCCACTGTACTCTTCTGGGATGACAGAGTGAGATTCTGTCTGAAACAACACCGCCCCACCAAAAAACCCCAAAATGTCAAGTCAGACAACCAAAAGTGAAAATGTGGAGAGGATAGAGTTAATGTGTAGAGTATTTTTTAGTTATTTTCTTGTGTATTTGTTTGTATTCTTTCATTTGTAATTACGATAAGTTGTTGTCATCCCTTTAAAATAACTTGTTATATCTATAAGATGTTTTTTGTAAGCTTCATGGGAACCATAACATAAAAACCTCAAAACATACTAAATTCACTAAAAATAAAAGGGAACAAATTAAAACATATTACCAGAGGTATGTACTTAACTACAAAAAACAACAGTAAAAAATAAAAAAGAAAGGAGTAACAAAAAAACAAAAAACAAGCAACAATTTTTCAATAGAATTCCTTATTAATAAAAACACTAAATATAAATGGACTCTATTATTCAATTAAAAGACATAGTGACTGAATAGACAAAGAAACAAGCCCCAATTATATGCTTCCTACAAGAATCCTACTTCACCTATGAAGACACATCTCAACTGAAAGTAAAACAAAGAAAAAAGACAATCCATACAGAATAGAATAGAAAACCTAGAGATGAAACCAGCCTCATCTCACCATCTGATCCTCAATAAACCAAACAAAAGCATACACTGGGGCAAATAATCCTTTTTCAATAAATGGTGCTTAGAGAATTAGTTAGCCACATGTAGAAGACTGAAACTGGACCTGCATCTCCCACCATTTACAAAAATTGACTCACAATGGCCAAAATATTTAAATCTAAGACACAAAGTGATAAAAATCTTAGAAGAAAGTGTGGGAAAAACCCTTGATGATATTGGCCTGGAGACAGATTTTATTTAGAAGACTCCATTGGCAATTGCACCAACAAATAAATAAATAAATAAATAAATGGCTTAGCATGATCAAGCTTAAAAGATTTTGCACGGCTAAACACACAACAATTAAAGCAAACAGACAATCTTCAAAATAAGAAAAGATATTTACATGTTATGAATCTGGCAAAGAGCTAGTAACTAAAATCTACAGAAAACTCAAATTAATCAACAACAACAACAAAAAAATGCAAATAGCCCCCATTTATCCCTGGGCAAGAGACGTGAACAGAACCTTCTTCCAAGAAGACAGATGAATGACCAGAAAACACATGAAAAACTGCTTATCATCCCTAATCATTGGAGAAATACAAATCAAAATCATCTTGAGATACCACCCAACTCTAATGAGAATAGCCCACAGCACAAAGGCCCAAAGCTGCAGATGCTGATATGGTTGTGGAGAAAAGGAAACACTTTTACACTGTTGACAGAATTACAAACTAATATAGCCTTTTTGAAAAGAAGTATAGAGAATTGGCAAAGAGTTAAAAGTAGACCTTCCATTTGATCTCACAATTCCATTACTAGGCATCTACCAAGAAGAAAAAAATCATTTTACCATAAGGACATTTGCACTGGAATATTCATAGCAGCTCAATTCACAATCATCAAGATGTGGAATCTAGCCAAGTGCCCATCAATTCATGAATGTATAATTAAACTGTGATATACGTATACCATGGAATACCATTCAGCCATAAAAAAGATGGAGACTTTACATCTTTTGTATTAACCTATATGAAGTTGAAGAATATTCTCTTTAGTAAAGTATCACAAGAATGGAGAAGCAAGTATCCAATGTACTCAATACTAATATGAAACCAGTAGATGAACCACTACACACCCACACAAGAGAAAAACACAATTAAATTCATGGAGAGACAAAGAGGGAGGGGGATTGGTAAGCTCTCACATAATGGGCATAAAAGAAGGGAATATGGCACACCTCCTGGATGAAGAGCACAGCAACAACTTGGACTTTACCTAACAAATGCAAACAATGTAACCTAACATTTGCACCCTCAAATTAATCTGAAATTAAAATTATACACATACACACACACATATACATATATAAGTATATAAGATAATCCATACATATAGTAGCCAAAAAAGGTGGAAATGGCTATACTTACATCAGATAAAATAGGCTACAAGTCCTTCACTGTACAAAGAGACAAAGAAGTCACTATATAATGATAAAGGGGTCAATTTAGCAAGAGGATATAACAATTACCAATATCTATGCACCCCACACCAGAACCTCAAATATGCAAAGCAAAAATTAATAGACCTAAAGGGAAAGGTAGAATATACTACAGTAATAGTAGGGGACTTAAACACCCCATTCTCAGTAATGGACAGGTCATCCAGACAGAAAGTCAACAAAGAAACAGCAAAGTTAAACTACACACTATCCACATAGACCTAACTGACGTTTACAGAACGTTTGACTCAAGTGCTACAAAATACACATTCTTTTTATCAGTACATGGAACATTCTCTAGAATAGACCACATTTTAGGACACAAAACAAGTCTGAACAAATTCAAATAAGTAGAGATCATATCAAGTATCTTTTCTGACAACAATGAAATAAGACCAGAGAGAGAAATAACAAAAGGAACCTTGGAAATTAAACAGCAAGTGCCTTAATGACCAATGAGCCAATGAAGAAATTAAGAAGAAAATTTAAAAATTTCTGGATGTTTTGAAATAAAAAAAAAAATTTTTCAAAATTTATGAAATATAGCAAAAGTAAGAGGGAAGTTTATAGTAATAAACACCTATCCCTCCCCCCAAAAAATCCAGAAAGACCTCCAATAAATGACTTAATTGTGTGCCTCAAGGAACTAAAAAAGCAAGAATAAAATAATCACAAAATTAAGAGAATAAAGACCAGGGCATAAGTAAATGAAACTGAGGCTATGAAATTCAGAAGATCAACAAAATGAAAGGTTTTTTTTGAAAAGATAAAATTGACAAACCTATAGCTACATGAAGAAAAAGAGAAAAGACCCAAATCCAATCAGAAACACTGAGATTACAGAAAAACAAAGATCTTTAGAGATTATTATGAACAACTTCAGATCAAAAAGTTGTTTCCAAGAAAAAATAGATAAATTCCTGGACAGATACAACTTAACAAGATTGAACCATGAAGAAACAGAAAACTTCAGCAAACAAGTAAGAAATAACGAGAACAAAGCTGTAGCAAAAAGTCTCCTATCAAAGAAAAGCCAAGGACCTGATGGCTTTACTGATGATCTACCAAACATTCAAAGAAGAACCAATAACAATTCTACACAAAGTCTTCAAAAAATTAAAGAGAAAGGAATACTTCCAAACTCATTTCATGAGGCTAGAATTACTCATATACCAAAACCAGAAAAGGACAAAGCAAAAAAGAGAAAACTACAATCCATTATCATTAATGAACATAGATGCAATGATCCTCAACCAAACACTAGCAAACCATTCACGAGTTGATGGCACGGGGGCTGCTTCCATGACTGGGCCATTATTAACTGAGCTGCAATAAACATTCTGGTGTAAATGTCTTTGTTGTAAAGTGGTTTTTGATCAGAAGTGATGGTTATGTTAATCAGTTTGATGTAAGCATTCCACATTGTATATCAAATCAGTACATTGTACCCCATAAATGCATGAACGTACACACTTATGATTTAATAAAGGAAAAAAAACAAAATTTAAGAAAAAAAAAAGCACTAGGAAACCAAATTCAACAACGCATTTAAAAGATCATTCATTATGATGTGGTATTCATCTCAGGGCTACAAGGATGGTTCAATGTACATAAATTAATAAATGTGATACATCACATTACATAACCAAGAACAAAAACCACATTATTCATTTCAACAGATACTGAAAAGGATTCAATAAAATTCAACATTTCTTTATGATACAAACCTTCGGTGAACTGGATATAGAATAAAATACCTCAAAATAATAAAGGCCATATATGACAAATCCACAACCAACATCATACTGAATGGTGAAAAAATTGAAAACCTTTCCTCTAAAATCTGGATCAAGGCAAAGACACCCACTTATACTACCTTTTTTTCTTTTTTGAGACAGAGTCTCACTTTGCCCCCCTCTGTAGAGTGCTATAGCATCACAGCTCACAGCAACCTCCAACTCTTAGGCTCAAGTGATTCTCTTGCCTCAGCTTCTCAAGTAGCTGGGACTACAGGCACTTGCCACAGTGTCAGCTATTTTTAGAGACAGAGTCTCACTCTAGCTCAGTCTGGTCTGGAACCTATGAGTTAAGGCAATCCATCCACCTTGGCCTCCCAGAGGGCCACCATACCACACCCAGCCTCACTTTTACCACTTTTATTCAACATAGTACTGAAGTCCTGGCCAGAGAAAGAAAGAAAAGGTATCCAAATTAGAAAGGAAGAAGTCAAATTAGCCTTGTATGCTGGTGGCATGATCTTAGATTTTAAAAAAAACAACTAAAGACTTCACAAAAAATCTGTTAGAACTAATAAACAAATTCAGTAAGGTTGCAGGATACGAAATCAGCATATGAAAATCAAGAGCATTTATGTATGCCAACAGTGAACAATCTGAAAAAGAAATCGAGAAAGTAATTCCACTTACAATAGCTACAAAGAGTGTAAAATACCTAGGAATTCATTTAACCAAAGATGTGAAAATTCTATATGAGGAAAACTATAAAATACTAATGGAAGATATTGCAGAGGACACTAAAAGAGAAAAGATAGTCTATGCTCATGGATTGGAAGAATTAATGTTGTTAAAGTGACAATACTACCCGCAGCAATTTACAGATCCAATGTAATTCCTATCAAAATATCAATGACATTCTTCACAGAAATAGAAAAAGGAATTCTAAAATGTATATGGAATCACAAAAGACCCCAAATTGTTGCTGGACCAAGAAGTCTGTCTGTCTTGGCCTGTCACCCAAGCCAGTCAATGGAGTAGATGAGAGATTAATAGTTTCACTTTTATTTACAAAAAGGCAGCAGTTCCGGAGAACAGTAAGGATACTCCTCAAAAACCTGTTCTGCCCCCCTTTTCCCTATGTTACCTCAGGGAAAACCTTTTACTCTCTCACAGTAAATGTCAACCTCAGTAATGTTACTACTCATCACAGTGGATGTTAAGCATATTCTTCCTCGGAGGTTACAAAGGTATACAGTATCTTCCTATCTTAAAGTGGTTATACCTTCCAAGTATTTTTATTCTAGACTAATTAGTCAACAGTTCACTGGGTGCACAGAGTGCCCTGGATCCTTAACCGGTACCATGGAATCCAGCTCCTCAATACCTCTATGTCAGGAGCCTTGGAAGTGAATAAACAATCTCCAGCCCTTGGGTGGGAGGCCCAGGCTTGCCCATGTAGAGGCCTGCTCGTTCCAGGCAGGGAGACATCAAATCATCAGATCTGGATAAAGTATCCAATGTACACAGCCCTACTTTGAAACTAATTCATAGCTTTTATAGGAATGTCATCACCTAATTATAGCCTTAGAATATGGGAAGGGGTGGGAGGGGGAGGTCAGGGAGGAGGTGAGGGGGATGGATGGGGGGGTCACCTCTATGGTTTATCTTACAAGGGTACAAGTGAATCTTTCTAAAAGCAGAGTATGAACGTTGTAACTCAATAACTAAGAAAATGACATGAAGGTTATGTTAACCGGTTTGATGAGAGTATTTTGAAATGTATGTGAAGACAGCACACTGTACCCCATGATTGTATTAATGTGCACAGTTATGCTATAAGAAATTTTTTAAAAAATCATCAGATCTGAACACCGATCTATGCCTGGGGATTGGAGCAACACACGCATAGGGACAGGGAGACTCCAGGAATCTAAGGGAGAAAGGACAATGTTGGGGGCAAAGGACAAGTGTGGCCCACACCTATCCTGCCATGTATGCATTGGCCTGCTGGGGGGACTTGCCCTCCATCTCTGAGGCTAGACTTACTGTGTCCCCATCATCTTGCACAAGTACCAGCTCCTGCCTGTCTTACCCCACCCTCTGGGGTCCACCAGACATGCACTCTCGGTGGGCCTGCCTGGCACAGCACAGAGTGTATGTGAAGCACAGCCCTGCCCCATCCCAGCTCCCAGGGCCTTGTCTCTGCAAACTGCTCTGCCAATTCCTGTGGAAGGGCCAGTCCCAGGCCAGTGGGAGGGGTCTAATGCTTTGGGCCAGACAGCCTAGGACCAAGCCCACCTGCTCCCTGGCCAGCCCTTGTCCTAGCCCACACCCCTACCTAAATCCTTTAAGTCTTGGCTCTGCTTATGGTAAATCTCTTCCTCAAGGATTTAGAGATTTGCCCAAAATAGCCATAAGAATGTGCTTTGTGGGTGTTGGGGCTGCTCCCTGATCTGCCTGCAGCCTGGAGGCTGCCAGGTCAGTCTATGTGGAAGCTGGGCCCTAATCCTTATGCATCTGGCTGACCGGTGGGTCCTGCTCCAACAGAGAAGGACCTCCGAAGCCAGGTGACACAAGCTGCAATTCCCATCACAACAGCAGTAGGCCAAGAGGAAGCAGCACCCTCTGCAGCTCCTCACAGAATGTCTAACTCCAGTGGGAGCAAAGTGACTTTCCTCCAAGGGTTTGTGTCCACCGTAACCATTACACTGCATTCCCCCTACCCCGCCCCCACTCTGCCTGCTCAGTGGGTGAATGAGTAAACTATGAGCAATCACTGCTTGGGAGCTGATCTCAGAAGAGCACAGATGATGCTGTCAGAGTGCAGGAGTATGCTCTTTCCTGGGTGCCAGGCCAGGGACGACAGCGGTCAGGGGACCTGCCCCTCGGTCTCTCCTGGAAGCCTAGCTGGTGGCAGCATGAACCTGCCCTCTCCTGTCCATTAGAACCAGAGTGGAAAGTGGGACCCTGGTCCCTGCACTGACCTCACCACTGATGGCTGATTCAGTGGTTCTGGCTGCAGCAGGGCACCCCAGAGACACCCAGCGGCTCTGGTTGCAAGGAAATGAGTGAGCTCTCCAGATACACGACACAGACGCAGGGGGAGCGCTTTCACGCCTGCTCTTTCTAAACTAGCATATAACCTTGGGTCACTTTTCTGATTATAAATCTGTATTCATTGCAGCAAATTTGAAAATGGGAATATGAAGAAGAAATAAAAGCTTTCCACAATTCTCCTATCTAGAGAAAGCCACTCTTAATAATTCAGTATATTTCCTTCTGTTTTTTACAAAGGTGGGATTATATGGCATATTCAGTTTTGCACCCTGATTTTTCACTTACTTATTTATACTACTACTACATTCCTGCTTTCTTAAAAATTCTCAAAAACATGACTTCTAATAGCTGTGCAATGTTACACAGAATGGACATTTTTGCCTGTTTTTCCCAGTTCCCATTTTTCACTGCTATAAATAGCAGCACAACAGTGACTCTTTTTTTTTTTTTTTTTGAGACAGAGCCTCAAGCTGTCCCCCTGGGTAGAGTGCCGTGGCATTACAGCTCACAGCAACCTCCAACTCCTGGGCTCAAGCGAGTCTCTTGCCTCCGCCTCCCAAGTAGCTGGGACCA